>JABSTB010000284.1:0-35210 GCA_013756995.1 Neonectria neomacrospora
CTTTTTTTTTGTTTGCTTTCTTTTTTCTCAATTCCTTTTATTCTAGCTCCCGCCTGTAAAAAGTTATCGCTGTGAAGACATGTCGACGGCGGCTCCGGAGTGGGTGGTGCGCGTGTGAGGAGCAAACGAGGTATGGGTATGGGACGCGACCAACAGGGCTGCCTACGTGGTTGTGCGCGCTGGGATTGATTTCGAAGCATACATACCCTTTCAGACTAGTTATACCTGTTGGCTGTTGGCTGAGGAGGCAGAATACCCGACGAGGTAGGTACCCACGTTGATAGGTAAGTAAGTAGTTGGCAGGTTTCGTTGATGGCTCCTTCATGACATCACTCTTCGCAAACATGAGATCTCTCGCCTAAGGTAGGCAGGTAGGCAGGTAGGCAAGCACAGGTTGGTTGCTCTTCCTCGCATGTCTGTCTCTCTCCTTCCCTGCCTTCGACATTGTCCTCCCCGAGACGTCGTCCGCCCGTGCCACGAGGCCGCCGCTTCCCGCCGCCACACGCCCTGTGAGGCGCCATGCACTGCAACCTCGTTCTATCTTTTTTTATTTCTCCCACCATCTCTCTCCCTTTGTCTCTCTCTTCTTCTCTCGAATAGTCTCCCTGCATCCCCCTTCGCTTTCGCCTAAGTGCCCGTCTACGGCCCGCCATCGGCAACTGCCTAGGCTGTGCGTTCTTTTCCCACGGGGTGTGTGCGTGCGAGGAGGCGGTATGAGGAAGCGATGGCTCGGCCTACCGTCCTTGCAACCAACAGGCGGCTGTTGGTCGCTCGGTAGGAGTCATGGTTATTTTTTTTTTCTCTTTTCCATCCGTCCCTTTGCCGCACCGTGTGTGACGTGTTCGGTGAGTTTTGCTCAGGTCGCGGCAAACGAATATATCTCGTTGGGGGCCAAAGCGGAACTGCCTTGGCCTTCAGCTCGGCTCCATTAGGATGGCCCCCGATGGGGCCGCATAGCCACCGTGCCGTGCCAACACGTTACTCGTCCGCCAACTCAGCTACCGGTCTATGTCGCAGGAGCTGAGTCTTGAGTCGCAACCAACCAACCAGCCAACCAACCAACCAACAACCAGTTGGTTTCCAACCTACGCAGGTACCTAGTTTGGGAATTGTCATTTCTATTCGGTTTCACTATACGTATGAAGTACTCTTCGTATACACTGCCCCTGCAACTGGCCTCGTGACTGCTGCCACGCTGCCAGCTCACACTGCCAGCTCAGCCCTGCTGTTGCATGCTCCTTTGCTCCTTTGCTCCTCCGTTCCATATGTGACTCAACTACTATCGACACCTGCAATATAGGTGCGACGACAATGCAAGAACCAAGTAAAATAGAATGAAACAGGGCTTGGCATCTAGGCAGCCGTCTACTAGGCAAGTATCCAGGTGGACAACTCGACTGCATGCGTCACCGTCGAACGGAGGGTATCTGGGCTCAATTCCGCAAAATAGGCCAATCCATTCCAAGTTCTGCAATGCTATTGCTCTATTCGCACCCTCCAGGCCCCGGCTGGCAGTCTTAATTCCAATCTGGATCATCATCCTATATTCATCGCAATCCTCAATCTCAATCTCGCTGCCTGCTTCGCCATCCCCATCGCTATTGTACATGTCAGCTATTACAATGCCCCTCGTCCCTTGTCCTCGTCCTGCCCCTTCCTCCACATCACTCGCAACGGTCTGGAATGGCCCTCTTCTTTTCTTGTTTTTGTGCCTTTTCTTCGTTTCCGTCTTTGCCAACCTCTTTTTCGGGTCTATGATGCACGATTCCTTCCCCACCAAGAAAAAAAAACCATAAAAACGGATGACAGCCCGTGTCACATATGCATTATTCAATCAAAATTAATCATTTGCCGGCGAATTAGGAGAACTAGCCAATATGTTAGTCAACGTGCCCAAGAGTCGTCGTCGCTTGTCATGACTCACTACTGGTTCCCAGACGTTCCCGGACCAGGGGTCCGAGGAGAAAAGGAAGGCGACGTGGGCGAGTAGCTCGGGCTGGTAGGCGAGTGCTGCGCCCCAGGGCTCCGCTGGAAGCTTGGGCTCGTGGGAGAGTAGGCTTCAGGAGACGTCGGAGACCAAGTGGGAGACGCCGGGGAGTAAGATGGCGAGGTAGCTCCGCCCGCATGGAGGTTCGGCGATGCGGGGCTGTAGTTGGGGCTCGCCGGAGAGTAGCTAGGAGATGTGGGGGAATTGAACTGCGCCGGCGAGGTCGGCGAGTAGTGGCGAGGAGATGAAGGCGACGCGGGCGAGTAGCTTGGCGATGTTGGGCTGTAGTTGGGAGAAGCCGGGCTTGTAGGCCGCAACATCGGCGACGTAGGCGAGAACGACGGGGACGACGGGCTGAACGAGGGCGATGTAGCGTATCTGCCAATTCCGCCATCGATAAGAGGCGAAGTGGGAGAGTAGCCTGCGTTCGGAGACGACGGAGAGTATCCTCCCATGCCAGCACCGAACGGCGAAGTAGGTGATGTGCTGAACGGGCTGGCCGCACTACCACGGGAGTATGGGCTCATTGAGCCTACTCCGCCGAAGCCGCCGCCGTTGTACTCCGTTCCGAATCCAGCGGGGGTGTCTGATCCGGCACCCTGGATGGGCGAGAAGTTTCCAGCCGCGGGCGAGCTCAGGCTGAGGTAGCCCGAGTCCGCCATGGGAGATCCGGTGTCGTAGGGAGTGGCAGCTCCTTCGCCTTGCCCATCCTTCACTGGCATGCCAGGCATGAGACCCATGCGAGAGTTGTCCGAAATCACCGTCTCGAGCATCTTGGGATCCAGCAGAACATCAAAGTTGCCAGTTCCCATCGGGGCCATCTGTCCAAGCATGACGTTCTCAGAGATACCTCGGCAGTCATCGAGCTCGCCCGTTGCAGCGGCCTCCAAGAGAATCTCCACAGTTTCCTCGAAAGAACAACGCATCAGAGCACCAGTGTCGGCGCGGTTGATACCGTGTCGGGTAACGGCCGAGATGGAACCGCGGTAGGTCATCACGTCAACCAGTAGCGCAATGTGACGATGGTTGACGTAGGAACCGTCAAAGGCCAACACATTAGTCAACTCCTTCACAAGAGCGGAACGAGCGGCTTCGATACCAAACACCTCGACCACTTGCCACAGGTCATTGGTATAGGTTCGGGTCCCGTCGACGCCATTCACCGCCAAGACCTCGCGCAAAGCGGAACCGCTGGTGTCCAGGTACCACTGCGTGCATCGCGGGTCATCCTTGATTGCAAGCAGTGCGCCATCGGGGCTTTCAACCATTCGGGTACCCTTGGTCAAGAAAGCTCGCTCAACGCCTGGCACACCTCGAAGCGTCAGTGTGTCCAAAAGATGGGCCTCGAGACGCTTCAGCATGACATCGTCCTCCATCTTGCCATCGCCATCATCATCCTTGTCGCCCGCAGAGACGGTTCGGATACGAATGACCTGCTCGTCGGCGTTGTTGTCACTGAAAATGATTGCCAGATCGTTGTTGTACTCCTCCTTGATGCGCTGAGCAACGTCGTCAATCTTGATCTCCTTGTCCAACATCTTCTGTCGGTCAAGAGTGATACGCAGCAGCCACCTCGACTGTTGATCGATAGTGTCCTGAGTATCGTCGGGGATCAAGAAGTACGACTCGACCATATCCACATCCTCGGGAATGTTAGTCGCCTGGATGTCGGGGTCATAGTAAATCTCAGTGACCGAAGTCACAGAGCGCAGGTTGGTATATTCGACCATGCTTCGCAACTTCTTGGCCTGCTCCTGTTTTGCGAGCGTCTCACCTAGGTAGACAGCCATGCTAGGTGTCTTGATGTTCTTTGCCAGGTTGAGAATTTCCTTGAGACGAGGCACACCAAGGGTAACATTCTTCGAAGACACACCAGCGAAATGGAAGGTGTTGAGGGTCATCTGAGTCGCGGGTTCTCCGATAGACTGAGCTGCCAAAACACCAACCATCTCACCAGGGCTGACAAAGGCTCGATCCCATCTGTTGAGGAGTTCGCCCAGAATATGATCAAAGGCAAGCTTGTTTAGGCGATGCTCCTTGACAATTTCCTTGAACGACAGCCGGGATCGGACAAGCGCCTTCCAGAGAATGGTGGCATTGGCATCGGCCTCGTCGGAGATGGGATCCTTACCACGAACAATCTTCATTTTGCGCAGCATCTCTTGAATAGAAACAATCACGTCCGACGGTCGCAGGTTACTGCGATCGTTGGCCTTGACGTTGAAGACACGCTTGGCAGACTCGATGACTCGGCCAATGTGCAGGGGCAGTTGCATCATTTCCTCGTTCATCTTGGACTTGTTGATGCGTCGAACCACCCGACGATCGGAGAGCAATGCGTCCCATTCAGAATCGAGAAGCGCCATGGAAGGCTTGTCTCCCGTCAACTCGTTGCCGTATTCGTAATCTTTCTTGAACCAATCTGGAGGGTTGGCAAGATCCAACCGGTACTTCTGCTCGAATGCAGCGTCCGACATGTTGAGGATGCCCAACTTCTGTTTCTCGATGCACATGGCATCTAGACCATCCTCGCCATACAGAAACTGCACAACATCTCCCAAGGAGTTTCGGACAGTTCCGTCATATCGCGCGCTCAGATCTTCAAGTGCCTTGACCAGTCGACGCTGGATGTAACCAGTTTCGGCAGTCTTGACTGCGGTATCAATCAGACCTTCTCGACCAGCCATGGCGTGGAAGAAGAACTCGGAGGGTGTAAGACCACGGAGATAAGAATTCTCGACGAAGCCACGGGCTTCGGGAGAGTAATCGTCCTTGGTAAAGTGGGGGAGCGTGCGGTACTTGAATCCGAAGGGAATACGCTTGCCCTCAACAATCTGCTGACCCACAAGAGCAGTCATCTGCGAGATGTTGATGGACGAACCCTTAGAGCCTGAAGAGGCCATGGTGACAGCGTTGTTTGAATCCTTCAGACTCTTTTGTGTAGTCGTACCGGCCTTGTCACGAGCCTGGTTCAGAGCCATGGAGACCTTGTTCTCAAAAGTGGCTCGGACGTTCATACCGGGAAGGGCTTCAAGCTCGTTCGCAGTGGCTTGTGCAGTCAACCTCGCGACCTCGGCCTTTTCCTCATCGATATGCACCTGAACCTTCTCAATGGTCGCCTTATCAGGAATCGTGTCACCGATACCGATACTGTGACCGGTTTGCAACAGCCAGTGTGTCACAACTTGTTGCACACCGTTGAGGAATGCCATCGCGCCCTGTGGTCCAAGTTCGTTGTAGCTGACGTGGATGATACCTCCAGCGGCAGCACCAACGTACTTTTTCGTGAGAAGACCGTACATGAGGTGACCCGCCTGGATGAGAAGGCCCTCATCATTAAGGGGGTTGTCTTCCTTGCTATCCGGAGCGGTGTGCAAACTCACTTCCTTCGGGATGACCATGCTGATGATCTGCTTACCAGTCCATCGAGGTTGCGGCTTCAAGATAGCTGGCTGAGGAATAATACCATCCCAGTTGGGCAACCACAGCATCTGGTTCATGACTTCGTTCTTTGTCAGGAAAGTATCTCTTCGGCAAAGCTTGTATACACCAGCCAGGGAGTCCTGAACGATACCCATCAGGGGACCGTTCTTCTGAGGCGACACAATGTTCAAGGGCACAAGACATAGCTCCTTGACTTCAGCGCGAGTCTCTTCGCTTTGAGGAACGTGCAGGTTCATCTCGTCACCATCGAAATCGGCGTTGTATGGAGACGTGACAGATAGGTTCAGACGGAAAGTGGAGTAGGGCATGACGCGGACACGATGGCCCATCATAGATTCTTTGTGAAGTGAAGGTTGACGGTTGAAAATGATGTAGTCGCCGTCGATCAGATGGCGTTCGACCTTCCATCCGTATTCCAGGGAAATCTGAGCCGCACGTCGGTGATGTCGCAGATCGATTCGAGTGCCATCTGACCGGATAACGTACTTGGCTCCCGGGTGCTCGTTCGGTCCATTCTCAACAAGTTGATGCAGCTTGCCGATGTTGTAGGGCGTTACCGTCTCTGGATATGTCAAAGTCCTCGCAATGCTGCGGGGAACACCGACTTCGTGCAGAGAAAGGTTGGCATCACCAGTGATGACAGTACGAGCAGAAAAGTCGACACGCTTTCCCATCAAGTTGCCTCGGAGACGGCCTTCCTTGCCCTTTAAACGGGCTCGAATAGCCTTGACAGGACGTCCGCTCTTTTGCAGAGCACGTGGCTGGCCGGCAATATCATTGTCCATATAGGTTGCCACATGGTACTGTAGCAACTCCTCAAAATCTCTCGCGATATGTTGAGGGGATCCTTCACGGATGGCCTGTTTGACGTTGCCGTTCGCACGGATGATGTCACCAAGCTTGTAGGTCAAATCATCCTCGTTTCGCATGCCTGTGCTGGTACCATCCATGGAGATACTGGGTCGAACGGGAGGAGGGGGAACCGGGAGTACGGTCAGGACCATCCATTCGGGGCGAGCGTAGTCAGAGTTGAGGCCCATGTTGAGGAGATCTGCCTCGGAAATTCTTCGAAGAATCGCGTGGGCCATCTCCGGGGTGATGGGGGTCGTCTCTCGGCGCTTAGTGTTGTCCTCCTGCTGGACATCAAAAGCAGCCTTGAGCTGTAGAGCTGCTTGTCGGACGTTGGGCTGCACGTTGCCACAGCCGCCGTGGTTCTCGACAGGAGGGAGCTTCACACCTGGGGCGAATTCCTCCTTGTTCTTGTCGTTTCTTTCCTCGTTCTCACACCTATGCTTCTTCTTGCACACTTCCCAAACACGATGGAAGCGAACTTTGGGGTCTCGGGTACCAACGGCCGCAGCGAATTCGGGATCGCTCTGAGAGTATCAGGTTAGCATCCAATAAGCCAAAGAGCTTCATGGAGTGAGTAGACCAACTTTATCGGCCAACACCTTGCTGCAGTTGTGGCAGACAATTTCCAAGATCTTCTTGACCTTCTTAATGAAGCCGGGATGATACACGGGTTTCGCGAGCTCGATGTGACCGAAATGGCCGGGACACTCGCCCATTGCCTGGTTGCAGGTCTTGCACCTGAACTGTCGATCAATCGAGCCGAGGAGAGGGTCGTTGAGACCACCATCGCGTGGCTTGATCTTGTTCTCCTCCATCGTCTCGGGGTAGAGAATGTGGCAGACACTCATGTTCTTGATCTCCTCGGGGGACATCAAGCCGAACTGGATCTCTTCTACTGTCTTGAGCGGAGCGCTCGAGTGGGTGAAGTAGAGGTTCGCCATGATTGCGGTTGGGGGTGATTCTGTCGTGAAGGAAAAAGGAGCGAAAAGTGAGAATGGAGGTCAGTACGCGCGCCGACTCGAAACGGAGCGCGAAAAGTCGATATGAACGAGAAATAAATGCGAAGAACCCGATTATGTATCGCGCAAAGTCGCTAATCCGATGGCAAATGCCGTCGAATGTGAATGATCGATGGCGTTGAACGGCAACGCCTGTCCTGGCCTACGGCCCAGGAGAACCTCAGGCTGGTCTCCCCCGTCGCCGCCACCTCGAAAGTCGCGAAAGATCGAAAGTCACGCGGGACTATGTCGTCGGTCGGTCGGGGTGTGCTTCGAGAAGTTGCGCGCGATGCCCGACGCGCGCGGTGATGATTTGGTGCTGGGAGCAAAGTTTTGACGTGGTTGAGGCGAGAAGGTCGGAGGAAGCCTGAAAGAATCTGGACTTGAGGCGGCTGGCGGACGCAGCGATGGCACTAAGCCTATTTGGGAAACTGAGACCTCCCTGGAGCTACATGATTGTGGCCTCAGGCAAATAAGTGGGTAAGTACCGGAAACCTTTTGGGCACGTTCTCACGTGCTGACTAAAGTGGATGTCATCTAGCTTTGAGGCCGCAGCCTCCAATTTCGCGCTGATTATTTTGTCCACCCTTAGCTGAACCACGCGAGGCAAGTACCGCTACTTAACAATCTCCGACAGGCTGGGCCGGCTGGATAACACGCCGATGACTCAAATCCTTGTTCCACGAACACAATGCCTGCCAATGGATTTCATCTCCCAAGCCCATTTACCGTGCAGCCGTGCGCAGCAACAACCGTGACCGAACCAAGTGCGCCTTGTCGCATCGCATTGCGACTCCTTTTTCATTCATCATGCCGAGCGGCCATGTCAGGACGAGACGTGCCTTGCTCGCGACGCTAACTAGATGCCGCATCTAGCTAAATACAGCTTAACCCGAACCAGCTCATTCCGCGACTTCATCACCACCCTCACTCATCGCTTCCTATTTCTGGCTCCCTTGCCCTTCTTCACAGGCACCTTTTCGACCCCTCCGTCCAAATCGCCCTGACCCTCTCCAGGACTCCTACGTCTCATGGTTCCGGTAGAGACCGCGATGAACTCGTCCTCGCTGTCACTCTCGCCGAGGTTGAAGAGTATTGGCATCCGGAAGCCGTCCCCCTCGTCCAAAGTCTTAGACGGATCGAGAGTCAGAACATCGACATCTTCATCCTCCGCGTCGAGTCGCCGCCGGTGTATCTCCTCTTGCGCATAAATGTCGAACTCGTCCTCCTGCTCAATGTACTCGACATTCTCCTCGACCTCTGCAAAGTCCGGCGCCAGCGCCGACCATTTCTGCGGGCTAATTACAGACCATATGTATATCCTTCCCGTCTCCAAGCCGCAAGCGGCCAAGAGCGCGCGAGCTGGGTGCCACTCTATCACTCCCTGCTCTTCCTTCGGGTCCTTGAGCATACAGACAAGACTGCCGTGATTGCGCTCCCAGACGTACAGCTCATGGTTGTTATACGTTGAGGCTGCCACGTATTCTCCCGTCGCGCTGAATGTGACGTGGTTCCATGACAGCTTGTTGACAACGTCCTGGAACTTATGCTCCAGTGGTAATTGTAGGGTGTCCAGGTCCAGATCCTCTGCGGACAGGTTTGGTATTCGAAATGTTCGAATAATGCGGTCTTGCGAATTCACTAGTAGCTCCCGACCCGACGCCGTAGTCCGCATCGTAGTAATGACTCCTGAGCATATCTTGTCTGAGTAAATGATCTCGTAGGACTTGGCGTCAATGATGTTGAGCTTCCCCTTGTTTGTTCCCGCAAGGACGTGGTCCCCAGTGGCACTCCAGATGACGGATGTTGTCATCTGCTTGGCGTCTTCTTTTGCCTGTTTCTCTTTCAACGCCGCGTCGGCGTCGGTATTTGATCGTTTCGGTGCGGAAGGGAGTATGTGCTTCACATCTACCGGCTCGGTCATGTCGACGACGACTGGCTGTTCTTCGAAGATTGCGGCGACGAATTGAAGACTATTGCGCATTAACACTCGTATACCACAAAGGGATACAGGCCGTCTCACTGGTTCCATGGGTGAAGCTCAGCCATATACGCCGGAGCGCGGAAGCGCACCTCGCGCAGCCTCTTGCCGTCTTGGAGGTCCCAGAGGATAGCTTTCCAGCCCTGGCAAGTCGAAAGTAAGTATCGGCCACATCTTGACCAGCTCAAGAAAGTGATGCTCTTGTTATGACCCCTCAGCTTCCTCGCAACGCCCATGGTCTCGAGATCCCACACCACAACCGTGCCGTCGACTCGTCCGGAAGCAAGGTAGTCGCCCTTGCGATTGAAGCGAAGCATGGTCGCATGCCCGGATCGTATCGTGTTGGTGATGTTCTCAGGATAATCCTGGAGCAGGTAGTCGTCCGACAGCAGGAGGTTCATGATTGCGTGGCGCCCTGCGCGGATGTCGAAGCTAGCGGTCGGGTTCGTCGCGTTCCATGGATGATGGAGGGGTGTTACGGAAGGGCTCTAGAAATATCGGCCGCAGCCGCGTTGAAGGTGGGCGTGCAATCTGCAAGGCTGAGCTCGCCAAGATGGCCCACGCGATCAAGACGCCCCGGTGTGGATAAACGACTAGCTGGTCCAAGCGTTGCTCCAAGCAGCGGGTTCCACTAACAATTCTCGCCTCAAAGAGCCCCTCCAAACGTCTCAAACACAGTGACACAAACCTCCCCGCGCAAAGCCTCGTTCTCCTCCACTAGACCGCCTCTTCCAGACTTGCAAACATGGCAAACTCCAAGTGAGTTTCCTCTCTGAGCTATCTGCCTGTCGTCAAGCGCGTGCCTGATGTTTCCCGAGATTTGAGTATGTCCGTAACTTCGAGACCCCGGATCCTCTGCTGCCCAACACCTGGGTGGTGGTCCGAGTAGATGGACGAGCCTTCACAAAGTAACTTGCGCCCCAGCCTCCATATCTCTCTACTGGGGGTCGTTTATTCTAACAGCGGCAAGGATGTGCGCCAAGTACAACTTTGAGAAGCCAAATGACCGTCGGGCCTTGGATCTCATGAACACGGCAGCCAAAGCCGTTGTAGCTGACCTGCCGGAAATCACCCTTGCCTATGGCGTGAGCGACGAATACAGGTGATGCCGTCATTGCTCTCAGTCGGTCAGAAATGCTCATATTTCGCAGTTTCGTTTTCCACAAGTCTTGCAACTTGTTCGACAGGAGAGCCAGGTGAGATGCGCGAACTACACTACCTATCTACACACATTAAACGCCCATGACTAACACCCCAACAGCAAGCTTGTGAGCACCGTTGTTTCTACCTTCACATCCCACTATGTCTTTTCATGGTCGACTCATTTTCCCGACACCCCTCTCTCGTCCCCGCTTCCAACTTTCGATGGTCGAGCAGTTTGCTACCCGAGCGTGCAAAACCTCCGCGACTACTTGAGCTGGCGACAAGTGGACTGTAAGCCCTCAACACACCTGCACTCGTGACGTCCATGCTGACAACATAGGCCACATCAACAACCTTTACAACACGACATTCTGGACGCTGATTCAATCTGGCGGGCTTGATAACAAGGAAGCTGAGAAGGCTCTCGCGGTGAGTGCTTTGAGTATCCCACGCAGAATCAAGCTGATGGCGAGTAGGGGACTCTGGCTGCCGACAAGAACGAGATTCTATTTTCCCGATTCTCCATCAACTACAACAACGAGCCAGAAATGTTCAGAAAAGGAAGCGTTGTGTTCCGTGATGTATGCATGTCCCTCTCCGGGTCCAGAAAAGTGTTAACAATCCACAGTACGAGCTTGTGGATCCCGAGAGTAACAACATTGCGCAAACCATCGATTCGGTGGCCGAGCCAATTAAGCAGTCAAAGACTCAAACAGAGAATGACAAGAAGCGTAGAGCCAAGGCACGGATTCTTGTCGAGCACTTGGACATCATCAAGGATGACTTCTGGGACAGGAGGCCGTGGATTTTGTCCAACAAGCCTGGCAAGATCCCAAAGGAAACATAAATATCCATCTAATGGGGGGTATCATTCAGAACCTATCGACCCAAACTCCGTGAAGATGCCTTCGTTATGCAGATGCCAGTCGCCGTGGTTGTGTTTAGTCCATCATTTCTCTGATTCCTTCTGTTTTTGCCTCCGTTTTTCTTCCTTCTTCGCTCGCCTTCTGCGTTTCTCGGAGTCCGCGTCGCTTGATTCGGTTGATGACTTCTTACATTTCTTCCGGTCCCGTCGGGCGGCTTTCTCACGCACTCGCTCCTCTTTTCGCTTCCGCTTCGCGTCTCTTCTTGCCCTTCGCTCTTCTTTGGTTTCTTTTCGGGGCTTGGAGGTGGACGTCTTGGAGGGTTTTTGATCGGCGCTGTCGTCTTCGGAGGACTCTGTGCTTGAGGGATCCTTAATCTCCAATCTGCTGAGGGTGCCCTCGAGAAAGCCTCCTCGCACGAACGAGGTGTAGACTGAGTATTTTCCCAGGTTCTTGTCAATGGTGTTCAGCTTGCCCGTGGTGACTGTCTGCACCACCTTGCCCTTTTTAGAAGTGTCGAGCCCCTTCAGTTGCTCATCGAATGCGTTCATCCACCATTGATCGCTTGTAAAGTGTTGTTTCTGGCCCAATCCTTTGGTGTTGTCCTTGCGCGACAGCAACAGGGGCTTCGCGAGGCCAATCGAGTCGTCGGTCATGTGCAGCGAGTGGCCAGTTCCCCGCCAGCCCTGGGCGGAGAGGAGGGCGTGGGCATCCATCGGAACGGGTATTTGTTGATGATTGGCGTGAGGGAGTTCCCAGGAGGCGGGGATATTTGGGATCTTGTCAAACGAATGAGTAGGGAACTGGAGCGCAAAAGAAGTTGAAAAGCGTTTGTCGAGGCCATCCAACACCCAGTAATTTTTTAAGCGGGGCTGGGTCTTATCGCCCGCCCAGCATTTCCTTATCAGTTCCACTGCGACTACCCTAGAGCTCGAACCTACTTAGATCGGCAATTACAACCATCTTCTACAAGTTGTCTCTTAAGTGTAAGAATCTTGGGGTCTTATAGTTGGCTTCGCTGACCTCCCCTGTTCGTAATTATTTCTGTCTTTCCGTCTCATCTCTCATCCGTAATGGCGATAAACCAAGTATAATCGGCTCCCCATGTAAACCATTCTTTTACGATTGAATGTTTATTCATGTTGATATAAATAGCTATCATAAGAAGGTGATACTATAGAATATCCATCTCAGTTGTGTTTTACGTGGGATCTTTGTTTCATAGTTGGCAATAACAACTAGAACTTGGTGTTGACTGCGTGTTACTTCCGTATGCGTCCCTTGTGATAAACCCCCTCAGAGGTTCCCGCGTGCTGCCCGTCGCCAGATCATAGAAGCCAACCCTACGAGGTCCATGGTGAGCTGGCCTCCCACAACGGACCCTCTAAGCGTCACCTCGACCGTGTTGGAACTGACCGGTCTTGTGTTCAAGTATTCTGTCCAGGTCCGGGACTGCATCAGGGAGCTTCACGATGCGCCCCAGACTATTACCGACATTGCGGATGGGATTGAAACAATGCGAGTGACCTTGCGGGAAGTTGACAATGCGATCCGTCAATACCCCCATGCTATCGACCGATATGACCTTCGGGAAGTGTTGCTATCTCTGTCAAAGGGTGCCATGCGATTATTATGTGCATCAGCAAGGAATAACAGCATCTTTCACCCGCGGTGGATTGGAAAGGTAGGATACTAGTTATAAGGAAGATAAAGGACATGGACGGACTTATAGTTAGGCTAGATCGGAAGAAGGCAACCATGGCAGTGCTCATGCAGGCGTTGAACTTGTGAGCCCGAAGCTATTCTGATTTGAATTGTAGTGCACCTAAAATTAACATGTTCCAAGGCGACCAACACAGGACATAAGGAACTATATCACACAGAATCGATGGACTCTCAATGATGAGAAGCAGGAACTTGTTGATCTAATTGCATTATACCCAAGGTTCGAGGACACAATTATCGAGTCTCTGGATATGGAATCAGTGGATAGCGTCCCAGGCGACAGGGAAACCATCACCAGCACCACTAAATTCGACATCGACTCTGAGATTTTAAGGACAAGGGCATATAAGCGCACACTAGCGAGAGCGAAATCAGCGAGCGAGAAGGAGAAAGGGAACCAACGCAGGAAGGCTGTCTCACCGTATTGCTCCACGTTAAATTCGGATAATTCGGACCATGTGTTGCCTGGAACTCTTGAGGAAGTCAAGGATTTGATCAGCTCTTCCGGTGACTCTACCACTAAAGGCTTCTCCTATAATGGTAAGCGTGCCACATTCTGACCTGGAAGGACTTGATTTCACGCCTCAGGTAGAATTGGCTAGGAAAACGACATTCGAATAGTATGTGTCTGCAACTTAGAACAAGACCGATACCGGAAAATAGCCGCCGTTCACTCCCAGAGTTTAACGGGCTCGGGATGGCGATCGATCGAACCCAGCAGAGTAAAATTCGGGTGCCACGAAGAGGTCGAGCGTCAATGATGACTTTGTCGGAGATGAAAAACAGGGAGCCTTCCCCAAAAGATGGAAAGCCATGGCCACATTATCCTGGACTGAGTCACATAAATATCAACCCTGAGCGACAAGGAGCTCGCCCCCTCTGTTCACAGTCATTGTTATTGGTTGAGTACTTTGAAGGCCGTAAACCATACGGAATGACCGAATCTGAAAACCGAATGCCGTCCGTCCGGGCCCGAATCAAGCCGTCTAGGGAAGTGAAAACGAACAGGCTGAGAGAGCCCGCAGGAACCCCCCATCTCCGCCTACAAGGAACTCAGTTTCAGAGGAGACTTGCAAAATATCGAATATGCTGAAACCCGAGAACGAAACGTCGTCCGCTTCCATAAGGGTACGAATCCCACTATCAATTGCGGGGGCGAAGGGTGCTCCGATTGCTGAGGCGAGAACGTGTATATCACGGACCAAGCCATCAAAAAGAAAATGTGGTTCCAGACCGTACTTTCAAACCGTCAGCCTTCAACACTTCCGAGGCAAAACACAACGACCACATCGAGGTTTCTGAGGCGAGACTTAAAAAACCACCTTGATCTCAACAGGCGTAGTTTCAAACGTCTCACAACAATCGAGAGATAAGGAAGACAGAGCTAGAGCCTGAACGAAGCTACTACAACGGTTGGGGCAGTTGCCGAAACGATGAAACAAGCAAACACCCAGAGGCAAGTTGCCAATAAGGGCAAAGACCTCCGAATGTTATTGATGAGTCAGGACGTCTGGCAAACCGACAGAGAACCCCTATAGAACATTGCAGGAGCGCCCGAGGTAAGTACGTTTCGCACTGTCAATACTCAAGTCAGATGACTCTGGTTGCAGCTTATGAATTGCAGCTATTCGACAAGGGAGATTGGTAAATAAATCGTGTACCAAACAAGAAAAGAAAAATCGGCATGAAGATGCCAGAATGACTTTCGTTCTCCTGTGCTCCGGGTCTCAGTTTGGCACAGGGGTGACAAGCACGTGATGGTGGTGCCTAGAAGGATCAGGGAGCCAACGACGAGGCATGACAGCGGCGTGTCGAACACATCGCAACCCACGCTGGCTCGAAAAATCTCTCAAGCACCGAGTTGTAGCTGAGCTTCCTACAACACTGGATGGTGCTGCCCGTATCAAAGCACTGAGCTGTCCGGATACATACACCGTGCCAGGTAAGCGGCCCGAACCGTCCCCGTCCCGCAGTGGGCGGTATGACGTGGGGGCGTCCCACCTCATGCACATCATGAGTCCATGACCTCGTGCTAACAATCCTATTACAACCTAGCGAATCGCGGAATCTTGAAATCCTCGTTACCTGCTGTACTGAGTATCTGCCTCCGGGAGAGAGTACTGCAACATGGCGCCACTCTGTGCCGACCCGCGGCAGATTGTCATCAGCCTGAACCCCGCGCGTCGAAAGGCGCTCTATAAGCTCGTCCATGAGATCACTGCATACATGATCGCTCAGCTGGAGACTCCTGAAGACGACCTTGGCCCTGTTGCTCCAGGAACCCCTCGCGATGAAGAGGGCTCCAAGATCAATGACGAGGAATCCCAGAAGCGCCAGCAGCAGAACCGGAACAGAGCCTCCGGGCAGGCCCAGCGCATCCAGAAGGCTGCTATCAAGCACATGGCTGATTGGAAGCATGAGCTTATGCCCAAGCTTGCGGAGATAGCTCGCGTCCCGGATGATGCCAAGATCCAGGGCGAGAGACAGAAGCGTCAAGAGGCCATGGAGAAGCTGAAGTTGGACACTCCCGAGGAGGGTGAGAATCTCATCAGCTTTGGCGAAGTCCAGATCGACAAGTCCGAGGATGTTGCGTCGCTCCAGGCTCTGTATCATCCGATCCCGACGAGATTAACAACCATCCCACACCGAGATAGGAAGGAGGCAATTGTTTGTGTTTTGCTTCTCCTTCTTTCAACTGGCAAGTATTCTGCCTATTCACGAACTCTGGCCCTTTATCTTGCCTCAGCCTTAGAAGTCCCTCAGACATTTGTTATCCAAGAGGAGATCGCGATCGCCAAGTCTCTCCTCGAGTCATCTTCGGCAAACGACGAGGAGAAAGAGGCCATGTCAGCCGAAGCCGAAGCTGCTAAGCGCCGCCACGACAATAAGTTCAACCGATTCTGGAAAGTCGGCCTCGCCTCTGTCGCAGGTGCTGCCGTCATCGGTGTTACTGGTGGCCTGGCAGCCCCTCTCGTTGCTGGCGCTATCGGAGGTATCATGGGAGGCGTTGGACTCGGAGGAGTGGCCAGTTTCCTAGGCATATTCTGGATGAACGGAGCCCTCGTTGGAGCTCTCTTCGGTGCATACGGAGCAAAAATGACTGTAAGACATGTTCAATCCACATGAGCAGATCCTAAGCTAACGCCATCTGCAGGGTGAGATGATGGATGAGTACGCCAAGGAAGTTGAAGATTTCCGTTTCATCCCGCTCAAAGAGGAATGGGGAAAAAAGTTCCAGGAGGAAAATCCAAAAGCGCAGCAAGAACATCGACTTCGTGTTACTATTGGAATCAACGGTTGGCTGGGCACAGAGGACGATGTTACGAAACCGTGGCGTGTTATGGGCGATGATGCCGAGGTCTTTGCCCTCCGCTATGAGCTGAAGTCTCTTCTCGCTCTTGGAAGCGCATTGAAAGCTCTTGTCGAGTCGTTTGCTTGGAATACGATCAAGCTCGAGGTCCTCAAGCGCACCGTTCTAGCCACCCTGCTCGCGGCTCTCTGGCCCGTCCAGATGCTCGCTGCGGCTTCCAATGTTGACAACCCATTCAACCGCGCGCACAACCGATCCCGAAAGGCCGGCAAACTCCTTGCCGATGCCCTCATCAACAAGGTCCAGGGCGAGCGTCCCGTTACTCTTGTGGGCTACTCCCTCGGTGCCACAGCCATCCACTCCTGCCTGCAGTCGCTTGCCGAGCGACATGCCTTTGGACTCATCGATAGCGTCGTCATCATTGGCGCCCCTGCTCCCTCAACTCCGGCTCACTGGCGCACGCTACGAACTGTTGTCTCTGGCAAGATATTCAACGTTTACTCCGAGAACGACATGATCCTCGGGTTTCTGTACCGCGCCCACAGTCTTGCTTTTGGTGTCGCCGGGCTGCAGGCCGTGAAGAACGTTGAGGGCTTGGAGAACTTGAACCTGAGCGAGTCTGTTAGTGGTCACTTGCGATACCCTGACTTGATAGGCGAGATCCTGCGCAGGTGCGGATTCGTCGGCGTCAAGGCTGGCACCGAGATTGAGAAGGACGACGAGATCATTATGAAGGAACAGCCAATCGAGGGCGGCTTGATCAACTTTGACGAAGCTCCGTCGAAAGATGCCAAGAAAAAGCCCCAGTCCCCAAGCCAGGCAGAACTGACTGATGAGCTCCGTGGTCTTACTATCTCTCCCCCCGGCCTCGCCTCCCCATCAGCCCCCCTACAGGAGCAAAAGTCCCAGTGGCCAGAACTGAAGAGCCCACCTCTTTCTCGGCGTCCAACTGGCGTGGACGTGGAGCCATCTCCAGCCCTGCCCCGACGTCCCATCGCACCTGCGCAGGATGACGTACAGCCGTCTCTGCCACGTCGTCCAACGCAGGTCGACGAGAAGAAGGAAGTGGACGTACCGGCGCTTCCGAGGCGTCCGACCGAGTCCGTTGTTGAAAAGAAGCCGGCAAAGCAGACTCCGCGTCCCTTGACGCCCGGATCGAATGTGACCGACGATGAAGAATATGGGGGAATTGTCATGGTTAACTACGACAGTAGCGATGAAGATGATGACAAGCTGAAGGGACGCTAGTAGGGTAGTTTCTGGGTCAAGTGAGTAACAAGAAACGATTGAACAGTTGGGAATAGTGGAACACAAGGCATTGGCCTTCTACGCGTTGAGCAAATGTACTGCACAACACGGTACGATAGTAATAATGCCGCATTGAGTTTACGTCTTTTGATTCTGAACTGCATCTTGTCTATTACCAACCACAAAGTGACTTCTCATCCCAAAATATCGAAACGCAGCAACTGCGTCGGAGGTACAACATATATCTTTTTCTTTTCAAGCAACGGCGCTTTCGCAACTACCTAGGCAGACATTTCAAATCTCTCGTCTAACGATGGAGATATTGGGGGTAATAGTAGGGGTAGTGGTAATGATTCGGGAAAACCGCTCGCTCATCCCGGACGAAGGGTAACAGAAGATAGGGAACATAAAAACATATGAAGGGAAAGTCAAAAAGCTAGAATTGATCCGAAAACATCTCCTCTTTTTGTCCAGGATAAGAAAAAGACCAGGTGTGAAAACCCAGAAAGGAGCTACCAAGGCTCCTCGTCTTTTACCTCCGTTCCCCCTTTTCCCCTTTCCCCTTCTCCTGGACTTTCAAGTGCTCGCGTGACTTCTTCTTCTTCCCTCTTCTAGTGGTATCATAGGTGTCAAAGGAGGAAAAAAAGACGAAACAAAAACAGAAGCGACGGCTTGTATTAGGTGTGGGCGGGCGCGGACGGGTATCAAAGCCCCGGCCACATTAACGGCGAGTGTAAAAGCGGCGAGTTGCGTGACAATATCCGGAAAAAAACAAAGAAATCAGGATCGCTGAATAGTCTCAGCAGTGAGCCTCAATGATTAGCTTCTGAGACGGGTTGTGTTTGTTCAGCGACGAACGGGGGCGGTTGCTTGAGGGCCACCCGTGGTGTCCATGTTACCCGTCAGCTCGGCCACGCGGGCCTTGATGCGAGCGACACGGGACTCAATGGCTTGATGTCGAGTTAGCTTTTGCTTAAAACAAGGGGCAACTCGAAGGCAAACTTACTCTCCTCACCACTGGTGTCATCCTCCCCCTCGCTAGGCTTGCTGGATGGTCCTCGGGGCGGCTCATCAGGCTGTCGAGTAGCAGCTCTCTCGGCAGCGTTCTTGCGAATCTGCGCCCATCGGTCCTGCACACCAGGGCTGGCGCTCGTGCTCAGCTTCTCCTCAGGTTGCTTGGCAGCCGGACGGCCCGCTCGGCCGATGGGGGGTGGGACAGCATCATCTTCCTCACCATCGGTATCGGGAACGAAAGCGGGCAGGTCCTCCAAGGGGCCTTGGTTGAAGCTAGAAAAGTTCTCCTTGGGCTTGCCGGTCTCGTCTACGCTAGGCGTAGGGGCGTTGGGGGCAGGTTTCACAGGCTCCTCCATGGCGCCGACGGTTTCGGCGGGCGTGGGTAGATCGTGCTCCTCATGAGCCTGGACAGGGACGGGCTCGGGTGTCTCAGCGGGTGTGGGAATCTGCTGAACAGGCGGCTCGGGCGTGGGCTGGTCTCGTTGCAACATGCCGTTGACATCGGCGGCAGCGTTCTCAGGCAACTTGGAGCTTCGGTTCTTGCGGAACAGCTTCCGGAAACCTCGGCCCTCCTTGACCTCCTTCTGCAGCTTCTTTTGTTTCTTGCTCTCCGGGCTGGGAGGCTCGGGAGAAACCACATTGTCTCGGGTAACTTCGTCGAAGATGTCGTCCTTCGGGGGTGGAACGGGGCTGACCGGGGGCTCAGGGAGTTCAGGAGACTGAAGCTCTTCCGGCTTCTCCACCGCAGGGACGGGTTTCCTCAGCGTCTGCTTCTTGGGAACCGGAGAGGTAGGGGGTTTCTCGATAGGAGGCTCTTGAACGGTCGGAGATTGAACAAGAGGAGTTTGGGCAGGAGGAGATGGAGAAGGGGGAGCTTGGACAGGAGGAGGAGCCTGGACAGGAGGAGGAGCCTGGACAGGAGGAGCCTTTTCCTTAGCGGGCACCTCTGGCGGATGCTCATGACCGTTCGTCCCATCATTCATCTGGAGCTCGTCGTAAAGGCGCTCCGAGGGAACAGGGGACATGGTCATGCCACGACCTGCGTTGTTGTTTGACATGTATGCATCCTTGATCGTCCCCTTGTCGAAGTTCTTGACCCATTTGAGAGCAGATGAAGCCTCGCCAATGATGGCCGGTTGCAGCGTGAGGACACTGTTAGTCTTCTCAGATAGCAGCTCTTGATCTGAGCGGCCTCTGCGCTGGGTTGGCTGCGGAGAAGCCATCTTTTTGTCGTGGAGTTCCTGGGCTCGGAGCTGGGCAGCCTTGGCCTGGATCCTGGCATGGGTATCGGGGCCGATGCTGGCTTTGCTACCGGTGTTAGCGTTCTCGAGGGCAGACTTGCCAGCCGACTTTCGTCTACCCAGACCCTTTCCACGCCTCGTCCAAGAAAAGAAGCCCTTCTTCTCGGCAATGTAGGCACCGTCTTCGGGTTCTGGGGCGGCACCAGCAATCATCTCCTCCATCACTAGCCAGCGACCGGTGGGAATCTTGGTCTCGATGATTGTGCATCGACCGAATGCCGACTTGCGCTGTGCGGTTTCTTCGGGAGCCAGACTTGTCATCCAGACCCACCAGAAAGCATCGTCCAGAGAAAACGAGGTGATGCTTGCCAGCTCACCGGGCTCAAGGGTGCGGTCGGATTCGAGTCTCGGTCGGTGAGATTGGGAGCTTCGCTGTCTGGGTTGCGTCTCGATTGGGGGTAGAACCTTGTCAGGGGGGAGGAGAAGGTTGGGTCTAGAGGCGGAATTCTCCTCTATGAATCCCGAGGACAGGAAATCAGCCCATGACGGGGTGGTTGGCCTGCCGAGGTTGTTACCAGACGCAGGAGCTCTCCTCAACGGCTGTGGCTGTCTGCGAGAAAGGGCGCTCTCGTCATCTTCGTCATCCTCCTCCAACGTGCTCGTGAAGCCGATATCCTCAAAACGAGACCAAGAGGCGTCACGCAAGCTTGTTGAATGCTTAGAACTCGAAACTTGGGACTGGTTGGCGGCTGAAACAGCCTTCAGAACTCGGCGGCACTCGTCGGTTAGTGCCTGAATAGGGTCCTGGTACTCAGAGAACTCCTGGAGGGCTCGGTCCTCATCGCGATACTGGAAGTGGTTGGCGCGGCGTAAGAGGGCAAACGGCGTGGGGGAGACGGTGTCAACAATCATGACGACCTTGTTCGTGGGCGTCATCATGAGTTCGGGTCGTTGAGGAGGATATTCGGTCTCCTGGACCAGCTTCTGGAGGGACATGGGTAGCATAGTGATGCCGCTGACATTTTGCTCGGGGGACAGAGATCGGAGGTATGCGAAAAACATGTGGCTCGTGGCATCGGCGGCGCTGGGATCAATGATGAGCTTGTGGGCCAGAGGCGCGTTTGAGACGGCAAACTCACCTAAGCCAGGCGTTGTAGCCTCCCTCAAAGCCCTTCTTGGTGTCTTTGTGTTCAAAAGCCCACCAGGCGGCCATTCGGGAAAGCTTGCGGCCACCGAGGCCATTGGTTTTGCCGTGGGCGGCAATTGCCGCCATAAGATCAAAGTAGTCGAAGATGATGCGCTGGCGGGCGCCATTCTCGACGCTAATGGGGATGAATGTCTTGAACGAGTCTCTGGCCATGTGGGAGTCTAAGACGGAGTCAGCCACACCCTTCGAGCCTACGGAATCGGGCAACTTTTGCGATTGACGTACCGTATTCTCCAACCTTGAACAGCTCGTAGGCATCCCAGCCAACAATGCCGCCTTGGAGACGGCTCCAGCACCATTTTGCGACGCCGGAGACGACCTGGAGCCAAGTTAGTGCGATGGCACGCGTTCTGTTGTAAGTGGACGTACCATGGGCTCGGACATGCGCAGCTCCTGGAGCAGCTGCTCCCCACGTAGGTCTTGGTGAGACTCAAAAAAGTGTCGGATGAAGGTACGCACAGCGCTGGGGTCGGAGGTAGGTCGGAACGGCAGAAGTAGAAAGGGGTGGTCGAGGGCTAGAGTAAGACAATGGAGCATTAGCAAGCTGTAGAAGGCGACGCAATGGAGGACCACATGGAGGGACAGAATCCGGGGCCGACATACCTCGCGCCTTGAGCTCCTCAGTGCAACATCGGATCAGCTCGTGAACCTCCTCGGGCTCGACAGTGACCCGCGCATATGCGTCAGTCCATCGGGGCTTGGTCGGCAGCAGGTTGGAGCTATCTTTGCCCTTCTTCTTGGACTTGAAGTCCTTGCCCTTAAGGCGGGAGAAGAGGCCGGCCATGATGGGCGACGGCGGTTGGCGTGACGGGGACGAAGACGGAGACTTTTCAGACGCGGTGGATGTTGGCGTTGACGCGACGGTAGGGGAGAAAGAGGGAGGCGGTGGGTTGCACCTGACAAAGGGCGGTGTTGCGGATTCTTGGGTTTTCAGGTCGGCCGCAAACGCACTACAGAAAGCTGGAGGAGAAAAGCAACGTTCCCGTCGCGCGGAAAGAGATGAAGATCAGGGGTGGTTTTTTTTTTTGGTTTGGCTTGTCGCGGGGCGGGTGCCGTCACAAACGGGCTGTGTCGTGGTCGGGACGATGGCGCCAGGCGACGTGTAAGTCGATGGGAGGGATAGGAGCGTGCGTGAGCGTCGTGGGCGTGACCGTGACGCTGCTGGGATAGGAGAGAAGACGGGACGCTTTTTTTTTTTTGGTTGGCGCGAGTCGGAGCTTGGGTATCGAAGAAAGATGAAACGAGAGGGCCAGGGCGCTAGGAAATGGCCGTCAACGAGAAGGGAAGGGGAAAAAAGGGAAGGGCACTCAGTATTCGTATGTTATGGGGAAAATGAGAGAATGAAAAGAAGAAAGACTCGAACGAGCAAGACCAATCGAAGGGCGAAGGAGGAGTGAAAGGTGATCGATGGGTGAGGGATGGGCATAGGGATTGGGATTGGGGAGGGCGCCTGGGTCATGGCGGACGGGGAGCGGCTTCAGGGGCGACGGGGATGCACGACCAGGCCTAGGGACGGTACATACGTACAGCACTAAGATTGGGCGCCGGGCTGGGATTGCAGGCATGGGACATGGGGGCATCATCATCTGGGCATGGGCCATTTTCTTTTTGGGAGGGGGTGAGACTGGAGAGTGGTGGAGGAGGGGAGATGGATGGATGGATGGATGGATGGGTGTGTGTCTGTGTGTGTGAGAGAGGAAGAGAGGACGAGAGGTGGCTGGTCTGTAATTGGATAGAGTCGTAGGATGTTTCTTCTCGTTGATGCTGCGTTTGGATAAGGGTGTAAGAGGCCGTCTTTCTGAGCAGTAGTACCGACCAGTGGCTCCGGAATTACAAGACGAGACTTCAATGCCTTTCCCGAGACATCTTCTTCACCTCACCTCATCTAGAAGCAGGTAGCCAGATTTTCCAGACTGTGTCTGCAGTGATTATATCTGCAGTGAAACATGAACTGCGCATATGTCCGTCTATCTGTGAGGCTGAAGGGAAGATGCCTTAACGGCACCAAACAAAACAACCCCATCTTCGTCGTCCGCAGTCCTCCACAGTCCACACCCACCCGTTGATTTTACCTTACGGATACAAGTTAGAACGGCTCGCCCCCCACAAGCCCCCAAAAGAAGCATAGAGCTGAGGGCCCTGAGAGGCTGAGAGGGGCATCAGAAATGGTCCCTGAGGGCGGCGGCATGTTCGGGTGGGCCTCAGCCGCCAGTTAGGACTTAGAGGGGCATTTTTCAGTCTAGTCCCTGACGTCCTGAAATTTAATTGCGTGGGCGGCAGGCGGGCGGGCGCGGTCGTGTAATTTGATTCCAAGGGCCCTCCAGTGGCACCGCTGGCATCGGGATCCGCGACCACGGTCCCGAGAACGGTGTCACCTTGGCACCATGGTTGGACGCCGTCGCCTCACTACTGTCCTGGCCGTAGTACGGATAGGTGCTAGGGGGGGAGCATCAAGTGCTCGTCGTTTCGTCCCGCCAAAGAACCAACACCAACAGCTCCCACGCCTATTTCGTCCCCGTTCCTGTTCCTGTCCCGATTCCTGTTCCGGCGAGCTGTGGGCTGGCGTCATGGCCCACTGCATCTATCAGTCCGTGTCTCTTTTTCTCTCCGTCTCTCTCGCTTCGGACCTCCTCGCAGCGGAGTGCCACCATACCATGAGGCTTTTCGGACTCATGGATATTCCTACATGGGACGTGCCT
This sequence comes from Neonectria neomacrospora, assembly GCA_013756995.1. Taxonomy (NCBI): domain Eukaryota; kingdom Fungi; phylum Ascomycota; class Sordariomycetes; order Hypocreales; family Nectriaceae; genus Neonectria; species Neonectria neomacrospora. Next base: position 23,713 of record JABSTB010000284.1, read on the forward strand.
TGCCGGTTGGCCTCAATCAACTGCCCACGTCCGAGCTCCCACCATGTCTGCTCCGTCTCACAGTGGCCCGACCGTCTTGACGCCATCCACGTTTCGCAACGTGCCGAGTAGACAAATCAAATCCCAATGCCAGCCCGAATGATGGATGCCACCAACCTGTCTTCTTGTTGCTTGTCTTCCATTGCCTGTTCCCTATCCCCCATTCCCCATTCCCCGTTTACCTTTCGCCTATCGCCGTCTCAGTCAGTTGCGCCTCGATTCTTTCGTCACATAGGTCCAATTGGCCATCAATGCTCACCCCCTGCCAATATCGGTTCTGTCGTTAACACCACCAAGTGACGTGGGACGACCAAGACCACTGATGCTTGAAGACGGGTCCGCTTATCCAGCAACCACTGCCACATCCCCAGTAAGCCAAGAGATGGCTTATACCATATGGCATTTTTAATGGGATGCGATCTTGATCCTCGCTGCTTTTAGCCTTGCCGAGCCACACTGAGCTGTCCACAGAGTCAACTCCTCCAAGTTAATGGATGTTTCGGTTGAATATTCGCTAGGTAAGCCCGGGAACTCACTGTCAAGGTGGTTTCTGAAGTTTAATACTCCCAACAAACTTGAGCCGGGCAAAGCCAACTTTCAAGGTTCCCGCTCACGAAATCATCGCGTATAGCCTACGCCGGTTCCTCTTGAAGATTGTGCTGGTAGATTTGGATTGTTTCTTACCTCCTTAAGTCTAGGAAGAGCCTTTGCCTCATCAACAACTCACCTCGTTTCGCCTATTCTTTCCGCTGCAAGGGCCTCATTCATGATAGTATCTCGACCAATTCGCCAGCTCGCCTAGCATCTACCCCCCCCGACTGAGGCTAAGGTGTCTCACTCATTCTGAATTTCTAAGCGTGAGGATATTTCCCATGCTAGCTGTGTCACGGAACACAGTACGCTCTGCCGGCAATTTGTTTCATTACACGACACCAGGCCTCCTCTTGGGACTGGCTGCTGCCGAGATTCCGGATTTACGGAGAGGAACTTGAACGAGGCCGGAATCGAAACCTTGCACAAAGACAAACTCACCAAAGTAGTGTTCGTTTAGACCCATCGGGAAGAGAGCCTGAACTGAGATGATGGTTTCTGAGATGAGGATCGCCGTGAGCTAGCAAGGACGTTCCTCAAAACCTTCTCGCACATAATATCCACCCTCCCTCCCCTAAATCGCGATACATGGAGGAAATATGGTCTCACAGCAGGTCGCCCATGCCTGGGCATCATCTACCGACAACGTTGCATGTCGGATGTTTCATTGCCCTTCCAATGTTAGTGACAGGACGACGGGAACGAAGTCCAAGGCATCCAACCGCGGTCCTTCAAAATATGGGTAGGATTTGGAGAGCTGCTTCCAGTCTAACCGCACTGTCATATGGGGCAATTATAGAAGCACTTGGGTTGGATGTGGACTAAATTTTGGGTTCAGCAAGGATGTGGCATTGCTTTCACGTTATAGATCGGTCGGTTTAGGGCTTGGTCGACTCAACCGGACGTAAGTGCGGTTTGCGAATTTGGGGTTCTTGCTTGCTTCCAGTACGAGCTACGTTCCTTGTTCAAAGACCAAGTAGGCTATTCAAGCATGCCTAGCTCGTTTAGTTTCAGCCTCAATGACCGCGGTTACACATCGAGCCGTCCAACCTGTGTCACTCAATTGCGTTCCGAACTAAGTATGCTATTATCAGTCGCTTGAGAACGAATGATTCAGCCCGAGCAAGAACAGCGAGTGCCCTAACCCGATTTGTACAACGCTACGGATATGGAACTATTCTCTTGAACACTGCTATTTTTACCAGCCCAAGTCCAAGTATAGATTCCAACCTCGATTTTGGGGGTTTGGTGTCTGTCATCAGTCCGCCAATAGTAATCACCAACTCCATGGCACCTAACTCATGGCTCGTGGGGCAAAAGCCCCGCTGCATGTGCTGTGCTGTGCTGGTATGGCCAACGCATCCCTCCGAGCTAGGAACCCGGCACTCAGCAGCTTCGTGACTGGCTGTCAAGGTTCGATGGGATTTTGCGAGACTTGCGGAATCGACTTGGTGAGCTGGCACCAGGTACAGTCACAAGTGTATGACTAGGTATTTCGCCACCAACCTCAGTGAGGGAGGGCTTGTCGGTGTGAACCTGGCCAGTAAAGATGCTGTATATGGCAGCAGTTACCATGCCGACTGTTGGCGTCATCTGTAGGGATCGAGATGCAGATCATGAACGTTGTACATACAGTAGAGCTAGTTAGGTACAGTAGTTGAAAGATCCAAGATGGAGGAAAGCAAAGACCGCCCCGAGGGGCCGATTGATGATATGCCTTAGTGTAACGGCCCTTAGGCCCGCCGAAGTGGCCCATCTCCATTTCCTAATAGCCTAGAGCCATCCCTCAAGTCCGTGTGTTGTCTTCGTCCCATCCGCACGCCGCCGTCCGCTCGCTCGATCCATGATCCCGGTCTAGCTGCGAGTCTGGGACTGAAGCCACTGAACCGCGTCCCGTCCGCAAGCCCCAGCTGCTCCACCACCTTCATGCTTCTGCTTCATGCACCTGTCCGTGGCTGCATTGCAGTTTCTTTCCAACTCTGTCCCACGTTTACGAACGGCTCGAGGACTTGAAACAACCTACCCTTGCATTTGGGTGTTAGTCCCGTTGGTCCACGTTGTTGCCTGTCTGCCTTGCCTTGCGCTGGTTGACACATCCAGTTAGCGATGCCGTATCCAGCAGAAGCGAAACGGGATGAATTGAAAATCATGAATCCTGTTCTTTTCTCAGGTTAGATACGAGTCTTGGAGGAGGGGGGAGGGGTAAGTTCCAGAGGAGATGGGGTGACCGTGTGTGTGCTCCGCGAGCGCGTGCGTGATTCCGCACCTCAACCTCATCTTAGATCTTTCATGCGTCCGGTTTGTCGTGAGGCTGAACGGATCATGCCACCCGCTTGGAAAACTGGAACCTTCGGAAACATCTTCGAGAAGTAATTCAGACAACTTCATCGCGCCAAACAGTGGGGATAGCCTGCGAATCTCCGCATCACGGACGCTCTGTCGACCTCGGCTGCTTGCGCTATCATCATGGGCAATAATGCCGCCATTGTATAGCTGTTCCTCCCGTCCGCCCTCGCCGGCCGCTGTCCCGATGGGTCGCTGCTTGCTTGAGCATTTGTTCTTCTCAGATGTGACCCACAAATGCAATCATGATCTTACAATTGATACAGACACACGCCTTGAACTGAGACCTAATATTATCCGTTCCTGTTTTATAGCCCTTGTGTACACAGACTCCCGAAGCTGGCCCTGCCATGATCCCTATTCGACTAAGATCACGCCCAGGACATATTCAAGTGCCTTTCATCCAATACATGCGGCGTATACTCGTACGCCGCCACCATATGATCCCTATACCTAAGAACACGCCGGCTCCCTGAAATTGTGACCCCATCATACATTCTTACTTGGCTGCTTCCGCCTCGGCCTCAGCCAACCTCAAGGCCTCTTCTAAAGCCTCCTCGTCATCTTCAAACTCGCTATCCTGGTCTTTGGCCTCTTTGACCTCCTTGACCTCCTTGACCTCGGCCTTATTCACCTCGACATTCTTGACCTCGGTTTTGCCATCAGGTTTGCTATCCTCACTAACCTTGACCTCTGTGGCAGTCTTTGTCTCCTCAACTAACGGCTTTGTCGAATTGCCGGGCACCAATGCCCAGTCAATCTCACCATCAGCGCCGTATCGCTTCACCAGCCACTGGTTGGCCTTCTTGAAATGGGCACAGTCGAAGAATCCTCTTGATGCACTCAGGGGACTAGGATGAACGCTTTGCAGAACCAAGTGCTTCTGGCGGTCAATCTTCTGCACTCGCTTGCCAGCGGGCGTGCCCCAGGCCATGTATACGACACCGCGCGTCCGCTTCTGTGCTGTAAGATCAATGACCTTTTGGGTAAAGCGCTCCCAGCCTCGGTTTGAATGCGAGTTGGCTTCATGTGCCCGCACGGTGAGGCACGTGTTGATCATGAGAACGCCCCGGTCTGCCCACGGAGTGAGGAGACCACCCTTGTTGGGTGGTGCCACGAACAATGGGTAGTCCTTCTTCAGGGCAATATACATGTTCTTCAGGGAAGGCGGTGCCGGGGTTGGGGCCCTCACGGAAAAGGCGAGGCCGTGAGCTTGGTTGATGTTGTGATAAGGGTCCTGGCCGACAATGACGACTTTGACGTTGTGGAAGGGGGTATGACGGGACCTGGCATCAACAAGGTCAGCATGTGTTCAGCCCACGTGTGGCAGCATCGGATTGTCCTACCATGAGTAGACATCCTCCTTGGGAGGGAACCACTTTCGTCCTGTGTTGGTCTCTCGCTCCAGGAACCTCTTCAGATCGAGGAACTCTTTGGTGGTAATGTCGTCTTTGAGATGCGCTAGCCAGCTTTCGTCCAGCGTCTCAATTTCCAACTTCAGGAGGTCCTTCTGCTCCTGTGTCAGGCCAGCAACCCATTTGGCCTTGTCAAACTTGAGCGCCGGGGGACCGCTAACGGGCCTGGGGGCTGCGCCGAAGAACGATGCGATACTGGCATTGGCCTTGGGCTTCTTTGCATCGGTCCCGTTCGGGCTCGAGTTGGCCTTGCGCTTGAGGGTCGACATGGCGATAATCTGGGGGTGGAGACAACCGGTGGGCGGTGGTCGATGCACGAAGAGACCTCGGAATGGGCGAGGAACTCGAAAGACTTGTGCTCGTAGCGAAGGAATCGTGGATGGTTTGACTGAAGGGAAGGCAGCTGAAATTGTAGTAAGAGTGAAAGGCTGGGAGAGTAAGCGGAGGCTGGAGAGGGCTGGGGAGGCTTTTGACAAAGTGACTCGGATTTTCGTAGTCACCCTAGCGACTTCAGGGATTTTGAAGGAGCTGATGGAGGTGACCGAACGCGTGTGGTGACGCGCTCAAATTGGAGCCATTAACGCGCTACCCGCGACTTTCGTGTTCACGGTGGTACTCAGGATAGTCTAAGCTAGGTGCTGGGTTCCGAAATGCAGGGGCGAGCGTTAGTGGTTGTGGCGCTGACACAGCCTAGGGTTTATACTTTATACCCCGGGTTGCCAGGCAGCCATAGCGCTGTATTCCCTTCTCTCTAGGCGAAGCGGCCTGGGCAACCTGCAAAAGTAAAGTAGTTGCATTGGTAGCTCCGCTAGTGGGCGGGGATGAGCGGGAAGAAAGGGAACTTTGGTTTGATTGTCTCATTGCCTGGTGATTTTAGTTGCCAAAAGTGTCATAGACTTGATTGATGGGTACAAGAGGGATACGGAGGAGGTAAGTAGGTAGTGGTACTCTCGGATCCATCGCGACGTGCTTCTTAGGGAGTAGATAGCAGGCGAGAAAGTACGAAGACTATATCCATTCATACATCTAGCGGCATCACTTACAGTAACCCCAAGGACCTATATCTATGTCCCTAAGTTTCTTACACCTAAGTGCTTAAGCTCACGTGCAAAACATTCTCGACCTCTTTTTGTCTTACGCTGGACTCATGAGCTTGCTGTCCCTGGGAAGTGGCTGTGTCGACCTCAATCCAGGATGTAACAACTAAAGTGCAATCCTATCCAGCCTCCCAAAATCCAACAAGCTCAACAAACCAGGGCACACCCAGCGTAACCTAGGGACCCGATCCGAGTTGGCTGCTGCTCTAGCCGAAAACATAAGCACCAAAAAATGAAACGCTTCCATCAACAACAGTGCCATTGAAACTCCGGGCTGCTGGGCTATGATGTTGGAGGAAATATTTTGGAGACTCCAGGTGTTGTAATACGCTTGGGAGAGAATCTGGCAACCGCCCTTAGTCAGCCGATGACGGATGAGCACAGGGCGCTTTCCCACTTTTGGCCAAAGCGGCGTCGGACACATTACCTCATGTAGGCCTACTTCGTAAGCTTCAACTGGACAGCTAGCTGGTTACTGCAGATTGCAGCTCAATCCGCACCCCGCGAAATCAAGACAACAACGACGGGTTCCTGGATCTTGGAAACCCGCCATGCCCAGTGCTGTACCGACTCTATAGGCACATAGTAATTGCCCGGCATGCGGCAATCATTCGTCTGGGTGCTCCGTATGTTGATTCCCCCACCTGCCGATGACACGCGACAGCAACTGACCAGATCCAGTGCTTTGGCAGGCAAGCTCCGGACTCTGCACGAACGCGAAATACTACCAAGAAACCTACACTGAAACACCACCGTTCCAGAGAGGCGGCCACAACAAGCATGTGGCCGCCCCAAAGACAGATGTGGTGGTGGACCAGGGCCATCACAACGGTCCGCAACCCGGTAGGACGATGTCCTCGACGGACTTAGAGGCGCAACCAAGCTGACTGTTCCTAGGCGCGGACCTTGTCGAAGCAGCCATGTTGGAGCTCGGCAAGACTCCCCATTCATCGCATCAACGGAAGCGACGGCCATCGGGTCTCGTTGGAACGGTCATGCGCTACATTGTGAAGTCGCTCCCCAGCGGTCCGGCAACTGCGCCGTCGCAGTCCCACGATGCCAACATCAGTGGTCCTCTACTGAACGCTGTCCAGCTTCTTGAGCAGGCGGCGCAACAGAACAACTCGGACGCTCTCTACATCCTGGCCCAGATGAATTTCTTCGGCAATTATAGCCACCCAAAGAATCTGGACGTTGCTTTCAACCACTATCAGCAGCTTGCTGCCGTGCATGGAAACACAACCGCACAGTACATGATGGGGGTTTACTACTCGACGGGGCTTGGAGACGTGGTGCCCCGCGACCAGGCCAAGGCGCTCCTCTACTACACCTTTGCTGCCATTAGAGGAGATGTTCGGGCCGAGATGGCCACGGCATTCCGACACCACACCGGAGTTGGGACGACCAAGAATTGCGATGCTGCGGTAAAATACTACAAGAGTGTTGCGGACAAAGTCATTGCGTGGTATCGAGCTGGCCCCCCAGGAGGCCGGTCTTGGGTCCAGCAGGCATGGCGCATTTCGGACGATGACGGTGGCATCTACGGTGAAGGAGCGAGTGCCTCGAGTGCCGGTATGAATGCGCTGAAGGCTAATCCTGCCTCTGATGCGAACGCCGCTATTGACGATGTCATCGAGTACTTGGATCTCATGTCTCAAAAGGGAGACTCGAAGGCGTCGTACAACTTGGGTAGAATATACTACGAAGGCCAGCGTGGCCTAGACCGAAACATCCCCTTGGCCCGGAAATACTTCTTCGTGGTAGCGTCACGATATTGGAGGAAGGACGGGAACGTGCTCGATAACTACAAACAAGGCATCGAGTCGATCGCCTCTAAGGCTGCCGGTTACCTCGGTCGGATGTACTTGAGAGGTGATGGTGTCAACCAAAACTTTGAACGGGCGAGATTCTGGTTCGAACGTGGCATCTCTCACGGCGACGCCCAGTCCCAGCACGGCCTTGGCTTGATAACACTTCATGGCTACGGCCAGAAGGAGAATGTCAAGTTTGCCATGGAGTTGTTCAAGAAGTCTGCTGATCAAGATTATGCCCCGGCACTGGTTCAGATGGGGCAGCTATATCTGGATCAAGGAGGCCAGGATGATGTCAGGATCGCGAACAACTATTTCGAACTGGCGGGTCGACATGGCAACATTGAAGCTCACTACTACATTGGTGAAATGATTCACCACGGCGTTGGCAGAGAAAAGCTGTGTGGTGCGTCTCTGAGCTTCTATAAGAGTGTTGCTGAGAAGGCAGAGCCCCTGGTGTCATCCTGGGGCGACGCCAACGATGCATACGAAGCTGGTGATTACGAGCTTGCGTTCCTCGAGTATCTGATGGCGGCCGAGCAGGGGTATGAGAAGGCCCAAACAAACGTTGCATACATGCTGGACTCGGTTCAGTCTCGGCTGCCTTTATCCTTGTGGATCCAGAAACCCACAGACAAGAAAAGCCTCCTCGAGAATCCGTCACTTGCTCTGATCTACTGGACGCGGTCGTCGAGGCAATCCAACGTGGATTCACTCGTGAAGATGGGCGACTACTACTTCTACGGTGTAGGGGCCAAGCCAGACATTGCCAAGGCTGTCCAGTGCTATACTGGAGCGTCCGACTACTCTCAGAGTGCCCAGGCCCTGTTCAATCTAGGATGGATGCATGAGAACGGGATCGGGTTGGTGCAGGATTTCCATCTCGCTAAGAGATACTACGACCACGCCTTGGAAATAAATGAGGAGGCATACCTTCCTGTCACACTGAGCCTCCTCAAGCTTCGGCTCCGGAGTGCCTGGAATACCCTGACACATGGGCCAATCCATTCCATCCAGGACGAGCCGAGTAAGTGACCCTGCCCACGACACGAAGGAGAGTACTTTTGCTAACAGGACCAGAACCGAAAAAGGACCGGTCTCTTTCCGAATGGATTGCTAACTTTCTCCAGGACGACGTTCTTAGGGATGAGGATGTCTTCTACAGTGGGGATGGTCTGTATGATGACACGCTTGGTAACGGCGAAGGTTTGAATGAGGATGATGGGATCGTGGAAAGCTTCCTGATCATCGCCATCACCCTGTCCTTGGTGTTGCTCCTCTGGTGGCGGCAACGCCTGCAGCAGGTGCACATGCAAGAAGAGGACAATCGAAGACGGGAACAAGGGCTTCTACCGAATCCGCAGCTCGAGAATGCTCGAGATGGGGCCAACGGGTTCAGGGAGTGGGCTGCGGGAGGCGCAGGGCTGCTGTAAGATAGTCGGACGGTAGAAGGGCGGGCGTTTTTTATTTCATTCTCGAAGCATCAGAGCGATGGCGTCTTTGGATTTCGTTGATAAAACACGTAGAAGATATTATGCAATTTCGGATCCTGTGTCAGAGCGAGAGTCGCTAGCTGCGGATTCTCGCGGTGTGCCCGTTGGGGAAGCCGTCGTCTAGTTGCTACGACGAGCGCATGTACGAATACGTGACGGAGTCGGAGGCATGTGGACTAGCGATTGGCATGTACCTAGCACCAGGCACTGGAAAACTCATAGGTTCCGATAAAACAAGGAGCACGAGAGGGAGGCTCATCGGCATTTGCGACACTGGGGCAGTGGCTTTTGAGACACTCCGGGCATCAAGCCGAGGCTGGCGTGGTCGACAGGGATAGCAGGTCTGCTAGATGTCGGTCAGGGCTCTGGGGCGAGACTACAATATTTAAGAGGTTATTGACTGAGCGTTGACACTTCGCTGCGGAGTATTTGGCAGGGCTACCCATTGTAATATCAATAAATGGAGAGACGCTGAAGGTATCCCTCTCGCCCTGCAAAATGCAATGCTGACACTTGGGCTGAAACAACCGATGGCCCATACAACCGAGTCGGGCGTTCGTTCAGGCTTTTAGTATCTTGAACACTTAGCCGCCGGGGCCGCAGCCGGTCTTTTCGATGCGCAGCACAGCGGGCCGGCGGGAGGCTGAATTGGAGTACGAATACTCGCACATCGGTTGGAGGCCGTGGAATAGTCTAGTTAAGAGTCGATTGCACTGAGCCTGGGAGGGCCAGTCCACTAGCCGCCGGGAGGTCCACATTCCCCCGGACGCTGGGACCCTTGAAACACCAAAGGCTGAGTCGCAACACGGCCTGCCGCAGAGCAGCCACTCCACACGCCACCGGGGTCGCCACTTCGCATCTCCTCCCTAGAAACACCCGTGTCTCTGTTGAAGGGGGTTTTCCTCTTTTGCCCTTGGACGATTCTACATCACCTACTCCATATTGCGACTCGATACCCTCTCACATTTTCCCGAATTTCTTTGCTTGCGTCTCTCCCTACTTGTTCCGTCCCGGGTGTTAAGTTGGTTGATACGGTACTTGTGTTGCTTGGCCAGCTGGGCTCCCCTCCTTTAAACGACCCTTGGCTGTCTCGGCTGCGCTTAAGTCTATTGACGTCAACAATCTCCCTTCAACAAACAACACGATGCCGACTTTGACGAAGTGGCCGCTGCTGCAGCGTCGAGCTGCCGACGACGACAACAATGATGATTGGGACTACGGGGTAGATGATGGTGTTTCCTGGTGGTATAGCGATGTAAGTCGCCGCCCGACCCTGCGTGCTCGCGTATTGATGGTGCTGGATGCTGATGCTGGATGCCACAGACGGGCGTCATCGTCAAATGGGTGGTTTTCATCACCCTTTCCGTCCTCTTCCTCGCCTGGATCATCGGCGGATACCTTCACGCCAAGTCACGGCTCAAGAAGGGCCTCCCCCTTCTTACATACCACAGAGTAAGCCCTTCCCACGCTCTTCACTCGCCACCCGCAGGCCCAACTGACATCTGCGATAGTGCCTCGTGAGCAGACGAACGCGCGCCCAGTACGACCCGGGTTACCAGTTTCCCCAAGCCTCGTACCATCAAGCCGGGTATCACCAGCCCGGGTACCCCATGCATCCGCCGCCCAACGGCCAGCAGATGTACAGCATGCCCCCGCCTGTCTACGACCCAGACCGTCCTCCCATCTACGAGCCGCCTGCTGGAGGCACCAAGATTGACCCGGCGCAGGGAAGACGGGATCCTGGGGATTTCGAGTACCAGGCGCCGCCAGGACCGCCGCCGGCGTTCATGTCGAGATAAGGACGGACACCCATGTGTCGGATCGCCAAGGAGGAGGCATCGAGGTGGTGTACAATTGGATCCCCAGGAGACACTGGATCGATGGCTTCACAGGCAGGCAAATGGAAACATCGGGCAAATCTTACGGTTGAGATTGATGCATCAGTAGAATGTAGATAGATGAAGAAATGACCTAGTCTAGCACCTCTCATCAAAGAGACATTGCCAGGTTTTATGAATAAACCGCCCGGAACTCCAACTCGCGCCTAGATAATATGTAGTAAAGCAACTAGGATTTTAATCCACGTCCATTGCGTCTGGATCATCGTCCCTCGAGGACATGCTCGCATTGTCCGTGGAAGTAGTGTTCATCGTGGCCTCGGCACTCTTACTCTCCCTCTCCAGCCGCAGCTGCTCCCTCATGCGGCGGCGCGACTCGACGATAGCCTTGCGGACGCTGTCCTTGTTCTCGGGCACCGTGATCGACTTGGGGTCACTGTAGAGCACAACTTCCATACCTTCAGAGTCCGCGTCCTTCCTGGTCAGGATGGAGGGGGGGATGCGAGTAGCCCGCAGGTGTTTCTCGATGTCTGGGAGGAAGACGAGCTTGCCGTCGTCGGACTCGCTGTCGGAGGAGAGCTCGTCGTCCATGTTGTAGATGTAGACCTTGTGCTTTGAGTTGTCGAGCTGCATCGTGTCGTCGGGGATAGGTGCACTGCACGAGGAGGAGGCGGGTGTGTTGGTGTTGGTGTTGGTGTTGGGGTTGGGGTTGGTGGTGAAGGGCGTCTCGACTGGGACATAGAGCTTGTTCCCGCCCTGCTCTGTCAGGAACACGCGTGTCAGCTTGGATTGCTGGGGAGGATAGACAAGGCGGCACGGGGAAAATACACACCAAGATTCAGCAGGCTCAGGCGCTTGGAGAGACGCTCAT
>JABSTB010000285.1:0-30641 GCA_013756995.1 Neonectria neomacrospora
GGTGTTTCTCGATGTCTGGGAGGAAGACGAGCTTGCCGTCGTCGGACTCGCTGTCGGAGGAGAGCTCGTCGTCCATGTTGTAGATGTAGACCTTGTGCTTTGAGTTGTCGAGCTGCATCGTGTCGTCGGGGATAGGTGCACTGCACGAGGAGGAGGCGGGTGTGTTGGTGTTGGTGTTGGTGTTGGGGTTGGGGTTGGTGGTGAAGGGCGTCTCGACTGGGACATAGAGCTTGTTCCCGCCCTGCTCTGTCAGGAACACGCGTGTCAGCTTGGATTGCTGGGGAGGATAGACAAGGCGGCACGGGGAAAATACACACCAAGATTCAGCAGGCTCAGGCGCTTGGAGAGACGCTCATTTTCAGGCAAGCCAGCCTTCCGCTTGCGCCGTTGAGACCTGGCCGTCTGGTAGGGGCCGTCCTCAGCAGCGGCTTCAGCAGCGACAGCGGAAGCGGCCGGCGAGACGGAGGAGGGAGATTGCGCTCCGTGCAGCATCATCCCGTCTGGGCCGACGAAAATCCCCCGCCGCAAAAAAGGGAACTCTCTCTGACCCCTTCTCTACACCCAAACCCAAAGGCCGGCGAAAAAACAACAAACGACAGCTGGGGGGCGATATCGGGCGAATTGAATTGAACGGGATGCGGTTGATGGAATTCAAGAGACTCAGAGTTGCGCTTTGCCCCGGATGTGGACGAGATCGAGGACGTGCAGCAGTCGCAGCAGTCGCAGCTCGGCCGGCCACGGGCTGTTGCGCTGCAGCGGAGGCGGCGTCGGCGGACCTTATGTATTCTTGACTCATTCTTGTAGAACTTTCTACACTCCGCCGCCGCCACAATTACAACCACCACCACCACCCTTCCACTGCAACTTCAACTTCAACCTCCGCCACAAACTCTCCGCCCGGGCTCTCTTCGCATCCTCGCCTCTACATCACCGGGCATTTTCGAGTTCCACTTCCCCTTCCAGTGCGACAATGGCCGAGCTCGAGTGGCCCGCTGCGCGCGTGCGCAAGACCTTCCTCGAGTACTTTGAGCAGAGGGGCCACACCATAGGTACGATCACCACTTTGCCAGTGCGGGCACACCACCCTGCCACTCCGGATGGCCTCACAGACGCCTTCATACGCATCCGCCGTGTCCCTTTCCACTGCCATGTTTTTTCCCGTCTCCAATACACGCTGACGCCTTATCGCTGCAGTCCCCTCGTCCTCCGTCGTCCCTCACAATGACCCCACCTTGCTCTTCACCAATGCGGGCATGAACCAGTTCAAGCCCATCTTCCTTGGCACCATTGGCAAGACGGATCCCATGGCCAGTCTCAAGGCCGCCGTCGACAGCCAGAAGTGTATCCGCGCCGGTGGAAAGCACAACGATCTCGACGATGTCGGCAAGGACAGCTACCACCACACGTTTTTCGAGATGCTGGGCAACTGGTCCTTCGGCGACTACTTCAAGAAGGAGGCCATCCAGATGTCGTGGGAGCTTCTCACAAAGGTCTACGGCCTCAACCCCGACCGTCTGTACGTCACATACTTCGAGGGCGACGCCGCACTGAAGCTCGACCCCGATCTCGAGGCCAGGGAGTTGTGGATGTCTGTTGGGGTTGCCGAGGACCACATCCTGCCAGGCAACATGAAGGACAACTTCTGGGAAATGGGTGACCAGGGTCCTTGTGGTCCCTGCAGTGAGATTCACTACGACAAAATTGGTGGGCGCAATGCCTCCGACCTGGTCAACATGGACGACCCCATGGTCGTCGAGGTCTGGAACAACGTTTTTATCCAATTCGATCGCCAACAGGACAAGAGCCTCAAGTCGCTACCTGCCAAGCACATCGATACCGGTATGGGCTACGAGCGATTGGTCTCGGCCCTCCAGAACACCATCTCCAATTATGCCACCGACTGCTTCACCCCCCTATTCAAGCAGATCGAGGACGTTACTGGTGCTCGCACCTATACTGACAAGTATGGCAAGGACGATGTCGACGGAATCGATACCGCCTATCGAGTCGTTGCCGACCACATTCGAACTCTCTCGTTCTCTATCGCCGACGGCGCCGTCCCTAACAGCGATGGCCGAGGCTACGTTGTCCGACGAGTCTTGCGACGAGGTGTCCGATATGCCAGGAAATATTTCAACGCTGAAATCGGCGCCTTCTTTTCAAAAATTCTCCCTGCCCTGGTTGATCAGATGGGTGAGCAGTTCCCCGAGCTGGTCAAGAAGCAGCAGGACATCAAGGAGATTCTTGATGAGGAAGAGGTTGCTTTCGCGCGCACTCTGGATCGTGGCGAGGCTCAGTTCGAGAAATACGCCGCCCAGTCCCTCAAGAATAATTCGAAGAAGCTCGATGGCGATGTTGTGTGGCGATTGTACGACACCTTTGGCTTCCCGGTCGATCTGACGCGATTGATGGCGGAGGAGCGAAACCTTGAGATTGATGATACCGAGGTCGAGGCCGCTAGGGTCAAGGCCCGCGAGGCTAGCAAGGCCGTCAAGGAGTCTGTTCAGACTTTCTCCAAGCTCAATGTCCACCAGATTGCCGAGTTGGAGCAGCAGCTTCAGGTTCCCCGAACCAACGACGACGCCAAGTTTGTCCAGGGTGATAGCAAGGGTAAGGTGCAGATGATCTACGACGGCAAGGGTTTCCACAAGTCCACCAAGGACCTTCCCGAGAAGACCGCCATTGGACTCCTCCTGGACAACACCAACTTCTACGCCGAGTCTGGTGGCCAGGTCGCCGACACTGGGCGACTCGTGATTGATGATGTTGTCGAGTTTAAGGTTATGGATGTCCAGAACTTTGGCGGCTACATCCTCCACAGCGGATACGTCGAGTACGGCGTGTTGTCTTCTGGTGATGAGGTTATCTGCGAGTACGACGAACTCCGCCGATCACCCATCCGCAACAACCACACCGGCACCCACGTTCTGAACCATTCCCTACGGGAGGTTCTCGGCGATGAGGTTAACCAGAAGGGTTCTCTTGTCGACAATGAGAAGCTTCGATTTGACTTCTCCCACAAGATCGGCGTCAAGATTGACGAGCTCAAGAAGATTGAGGACATGTCCAACAAGTACATCCGGGACAATGCCGAAATCTTTGCCAAGGACGTTGACCTTGACCTCGCGCGCCAGATCGAGGGTTGCCGTGCAGTCTTTGGAGAGACTTACCCCAACCCTGTCCGTGTCGTGTCCATCGGCAAGGACATTGACACCATGCTTGCGGACCCCAAGAACGTCGAATGGCGCAAGTACAGCGTTGAGTTCTGTGGCGGTACCCACGTTGAGAAGACCGGCCTGATCAAGGATCTCGTCATTGTGGAGGAGAGCGGTATCGCCAAGGGCATCCGTCGCGTCATCGCCTACACGGGTGAGGCGGCGCACCGGGTCCAGCGCGAGGCCGACGAGTTTTCTAAGAAGCTCGACGCTCTCGATAAGCTACCTTTCGGTCCCGAGAAGGAGGCTCAGCTTAAGGCCGTATCGCAAGACCTCAGCCAGCTTGTCATCTCCACCCTCACCAAGGAAGAGTTCAACAAGCGCTTCCAGAAGATCTCGACGTCCGTCGTCTCTGAACAGAAGAAGCGCCAGAAGGCCGAGGCCAAGACTGCCCTCGACGCCGTTCTCAAGCACTTTGAGCAGAACGAGGATGCCAAGTGGTTCGTTGGCCGCCTCCCTATTGGCGCCAACACCAAGGCTTTGACCGAGGTGGTCAAGCACTTCCAGAGCAAGAACAAGGATAAGACGGTCTACATGTTTGGCGGCAGCAAGGAGGAGGGCGCCATCGTGCACGGTGTCTACGTCGGAACTGTAAGTCTTCATTCTACTTCACCCCTAACCCAAAGCCATATCCTAACTTGTTCTCTAGCACCTCTCCTCCCAGGGTGTCACTGCCGAGCAGTGGGCTGCGTCCGTGTCCGATGTCATCGGTGGTCGTTCAGGCGGCAAGGAACCCTCGCGACAGGGCCAGGGCACCAAGCCCGAGAACATCGATGACGGTGTTGAGACGGCGACGAAGTGGCTCAGCGAGAAGTTGAAGCTGTAAATGATATCTTGGAGAATACTTTTTCAGACGTGTTCTTACTCTGTGCTGGGTTTTTATTGGAGAATCGAGGTCATGTAGCTCCGTCAATCGGCTGGGGAGCCGGTTAGACAAAATGAATGGCAAAAATTATAGATGGTTTGTGAAATGGGGTCATGTTGGGTTTAAATGCCATTAACGCGGCCGTGATCGCTGGTGGTTCCATAGCGGGGTATATTCTTTTCCGACATCTACTGGTCTTTCTTCTTGTCCTTTTTATTCTTACACAGTTACTAGAACACTGGCGTTGCGGTAGTGAGAGATCAAAGGGTTCTCGCCGCTACGCGTTTGGGTATCCTCCACGTACGCCCACTTGCGCATGAAGTCGCCGTGGGACGTGACCCGCGTCAGCTTGCCCGTGATGGCGCGGTAGATGGCCTCGGTAATGCGGAAGTCGGTGGGGAAGAGAATATCAAAGTACCCCTGGTGGACCTGGAGAAGGGGTGTCAGTTGCAGACATGCTTAAGAAGACTCAGCTGTGCCAAGTGGAAGGGATTCCTTACCAGGGGCGTCGTGACCGGCACCATGCGCCGCTGGTACCGGGTCTGGACGACGGGGGCATTCAGGCCCTTGACGGCTTGGGGGAGCCAGTCGAAGTCGGAGGTGACGAGGCGGTGGGCCGGGAAGTACTTCTCGAGGACGTCGAAGAACTGCATGAGGCGGGTGGGGATGAACTCGGGATCCGAGAGGTTGGCGGCGAAGGGCATCTTGGTGGAAAGATATCGCAGGGCAGCATTGGTAGGATAGGGCTTGGGGTAGTTTCCCCCCGTGGCGGCGTGGCGGACGCGGAAGTAGCGGGCGGCTATGGGGTCGAGCTCATGGACGTAGAACTCGTAGAAGTCGCCCTCGCCGTCGATGAGGACGTGGCCCTGGAGGGGCTCCTCGGTGGTGACGTCGTAGCGGATGCCGTCATGGGAGAAGTTGTCAAAGACTTCCATGGCGAGGAAGAAGCAGGGCGAGGGCACGTACTGGTCCCAGTCGAAGATGGAGCGGTTGATGATCTCGACCTTGTCGGCGTGGCCGCGGGAGGCGGCCGAGGAGAGTAGGTGGCGGTTCTGGAGGGCGGCGAGCGACGTGGAGATCTCGATGATGTTGAACTTGGTGCGGGCGTAGACCTGCGGGTCGACTTCGCGGATGTAGTCGAGGATGTTGAGCATGAGGGTGCCGCGGCCGGCGCCCATCTCGTAGATGAGCAGGTCGTGGTAGGGGTAGGTGGTCAGGCGGTAGTTGGAGACGAGGTAGCGGGCGATGGCCTCGCCGTAGTAGGGGCGGAAGAGCTCGGTGGGCGTGTGCCACAGTTGGCGCGTCGGGTTCTCGCCTTCGCGGTCGTCCAGGCCGTCCTCGAACTCGGTGTAGCGCTTGCCCAGCTCGGCCTGGAACTCGATCTCGTCGCGCATTGTCGTGTAGTCGAAGGGCTCGCCGGGGCTGAAGATGACGGCCTGCTTGGAGAAGTAGCCATAGTGGGGGTTGTACAAGCTGTCTATAAATCCCAAGGGTTAGCCGGTTCTTTGCAGCGGAGGGAGAGACAAAGAGAGGAGCAGCTTGCCGTCAATGAAGTCCCGGAGCAGCATCTTGACCTTGCGAGGCCGTTCGGTGCGCTGCTTGAGCTCCTGCATGGTGATGTACGGATACTCGGCGAACTCGGCGGAGCGGTCCTGGGGGAGGATGTTGGTGCGCTGCTGCCAGCGACTCTCGTTGGACTTCATGCCGCGATCGCGCGAGGGCCGGGCGACGTAGGACCGGGTCTGGCTCTGGCTGTGGCCGTGGCTCTGGCTCCGGTGGGAGTTGCGGGCTGCGGCCGAGCCATTGCGGAGGTGCGGGAGCTGGGCCGGGCCCTGGCAGCCGCGCGGGCGGTGGCGGAACAGCTGGCGGAACAGCTGGGTGACAATGGGCGAGTCCATGCTGGCGAGGCGGATACCATGGAGGGGGGGACTCTTTTTTTTGGTGTTGAGCGATGGAAGCCGAGGAGACCTCAATGTCAATGGTACGAGGCCCGAGCTTGGTCGGGTGTACCTCGGGCGAAGGCGGCTTTACTAAACTTGGGGCGTCTGTCGCCAGAATCCCGGGCGGTAATCATACGTGATATTTCCTATTTGGGAGAAGGAAACTTGCTCTATTGCGCTCCGTCAATCAACACTCCATGAAGTCGAGGACATCTTTTTTCTCATTTTATAAAAGAACCTTAGGCCAAGCTAGGCTCATGGGAAATTATACCTCTGGTTAGAAAATATTTACCTAGTATCAAGGAGACTGCAGCTCTACTGCAGCATCGTCAGTCGCGGCGAGCAAAGCATCGTGATCGACAGGGGAACATGGAATCGATACTGGGGCCTGTGTGGCAGATACCACCAACATCATCGTCTAATTTCTAGCTTTCCAGCAAAATAAGATTATTGGAGCTAAAAAGGCTTTTACACACTCGAAAGTATTTCTCTTCTCCGTTCTAGACCGGCATAGAGGTGACGAGGAGACTTGAGAGAGTTCGTGCGAGCATGCCCGAACATACCAACCGAAGGTCTCGGTTGTTTCCTCAGATGTGGTGTTGGAAATCGGTCGTCATGCGTTGGTAGCAGTTTCGCCGAGGCAGCACCCATTCGTGTCATGATTTACAAGGCACCTGCAGAGGATAACCCTCAACCGAAGGTTTCTGCCCGAGTTGCCAGTGTGTCACAAAGATAGAGTCTATTAATTGCGGATAGAATATCGTCGACTACAAAAACCACGCCCAAGGCCAGCTCAGAACTCCACCTTCCTCGGCTTTCTTCCTCTTCATTGTATTCCTCCCACGGTATCCAGTTTTGAATCTCTGTGCCATTTTCTCCCACAACAGTGCTCGGAAGACATAGCCATGGCTGGTTCATCGATAAAGAACAACCGATTGGCCAGAAGAGTGTCCCCTAAGAAGGAGCATATTGATCCATTCTTCGACGACGAGACGACAATGTACGATGACGATACGAAGTTCGAAGAGGAGATGAAGAGTCCCAGTCGTCCCACGAGGAAAAAGCCTCTTTCACGGCTTCGAAGACCAGGTCGACTCACACAGATGTGGAAGGACTACAAACTAGGGCGTCAGCTGCGAAAGGGAGACGAGATGTGGCGGCCCAACGGCGACGGCGACGGATACTTCTGGCGCTCGGAAACCGGCTTCATCGACGAGGAGAACAAGACCCCCAATTGGCGCGCCAAGTGGGTTGTCGAGGTTAAAGATACTCGGCATGTTCCCACCTGCGAGATCTGGGGGCCTGAGGGACCGAGGGAGCCCAACTTTGACGCCTGGCACTGGATCTCTCAGTTGCCAACGGACATCAATTTGGCGCATTCCCAGGAGCTGCGTCGGAGGCGCATCGTGAGCGACCCGTACTGGTGATGGTGGTGGTGAAGGTTGGGCGGTGTTGTACGAAGTATTTGTATGTCGATGGGATTGCTGCATCGCTTGTTAGTGCCCGGCCCCGCAGTATAAACATGACGACATGCCCGTGCACGGCCGCTTCTCGAACATTTCCGTATCCGTAGTTTCGCTCACATGGAACGAATAAAGACTTGATGCGTCACATCCAACCCTCGTCATCGTCTCCGAGGGCAACAATGGGCTGCTGATAATTCAACACCGCCCTCCAAACTCGCTCCGCTGCTCGACTTGCAAGGGAGGCAGCCAATGGCCCTGAGCGACCACCCCAAGGCCTACGGCTCGGCCGCCGTCGCCTTCGCCTTCACGGCCGGCATCCTGGTGACGCTCGGCTTCAAGGACTTCTATCCCGACCTCGAGCGTCGCTACCAGCGCAAGCGGCGCTCACGAGTCGTGCCGCCGACTGCGAACGGTAGCGCCGTGAAGCTCGAGGACCATGAATTAGCTTCGGCTTCGGCCTCGGCGTCTGCTCCCGCGGGCGACGGCGCTCACCCAAGCCCCGCGGACGGCATCGAGGCCACCATCGGCAACACGCCGCTCGTCAAGATCCACTCGCTCTCCGAGGCCACGGGCCGCACCATCCTGGCCAAGGCCGAGTTCCTCAACGGCGCCGGCAACAGCCCCAAGGACCGCGTCGCCCTCAACATGATCCGCGAGGCCGAAGCCCAGGGTCTGCTGGTGCCCCATCGCGGCGACACCATCTACGAGGGCACCGTTGGCAGCACCGGCATCTCGCTCGCCACCCTCGCCCGCGCAAAGGGCTACCGGGCTCACATCTACATGCCCGACGACATGGCCATGGAGAAGTCGGACCTGCTACTGCAGTTGGGCGCCACCGTCGAGCGCGTTGCCGTCGCCCCCATCACCAGCCCCGACCACTTCGTCAACCTCGCCCGCCGCCACGCCGTCGAGCACGCCGGGAAGCACCACGACGGGAGCCAGGGCTTCTTCGCCAACCAGTTCGAGTCCGACGCCAACTGGCAGGCGCACTTCAATGGGACCGGTCCCGAGATCTGGAGACAGACGAGCGGCGACCTGGACGCCTTCGTAGCAGGCGCAGGGACGGGCGGCACCTTGTCCGGCGTCGCCAAGTACCTCAAGGAAGAGGCCAAACTCTTCAGCGTCAAGATCGTCCTCGCCGACCCGCAGGGCAGCGGCCTGTACAACAAGGTGCGCCACGGTGTCATGTACTCGCCGACAGAGCGCGAGGGGACGCGGCGTCGCCAGCAGGTCGACACCATGGTAGAGGGCATCGGCATCACGCGCCTCACGCAGAACTTCGAGGCCGGACGCGAACTCATCGACGACGCTATCAAGGTGACGGACGACCAGGCCTGCCGCATGGCCCGCTGGCTCGTCGAGCACGACGGCATCTTCATCGGCAGCAGCAGTTCCGTCAACTGCGTCGCCGCCGTCACTGCCGCCATGACGCTGCCGCCGGGCAGCAATGTCGTTACTATTCTGTGCGATTCGGGTACGCGCCATCTCAGCAAGTTCTGGAAGCACATTAAAGAAATGGGGCGTGAGGGCGAGGAGGCCACCAATTTGTTCTCTGAGCTAGGGATACCCGACACGCGAGATGAGCAACCATGAAGCAAATCAAGAAAAAATGAAGAAAAATATACAACAAGAACTAGACGCGGAACCAAGTGAAACGTCTCGAGCGAATGCCATGTCGACGTCTATTTTCCCAAACCGTTGCTGCAAATCACTCAAGAACCCCAAGCCTGTCTTTATAGGGGGCGCCGACGGTTGAAAAATCTCGACTTGACAATATGAGAAAGGTATCGCGCGTCCGTAGTCTTCGTTCTTGGTACAAGTTAACTCGCCACTCCGTTTCCCGTGAACTCCAAAACCCCCCTAGAATATCGCACCACAGTCCCAGGCAAACCCCTGCTGTGCGAAATAATAACGCCGCCGCCACCAAACTCCCTCACGAGAACTGTTGTCACATGTTAGCTCTGGTTTCGTCATCGCGAAGATTGCGCGATATCGTATGGGCTGCATGGTACATACCTTCCACCGGTTTCCACAGTGCATGCACTCGCAGAAAGTCGTCATCGGTTCATCAGCAGCTCGCGTCTGTGCCTGCGTGTAGCTGACCTTCTTCTGCTTGCAGCGGCTGCATTCGAAGGTGTCGCTGATACTCTTCTGGGCCATGGGAACCTGCGCCTTCTTCATGTTCTCCTTTTCTAGCTCCTCTTCCTTCTTGCGCTGATCATCGCTCTTCAGATCCTCGTCCGTCATGACAACGAACCTGTCTGCCGACACCTCCCCAGACATAACACGGCGTCCCAGTTCCTTGTTGGACTTGTTCTTGAGGTTGGAGAATAGCGACCGGATCTTCTTCTTGTACTCGGGGCCCTCCCCCTTGAAATAGGAGTAGGCGGCGTGTTCGACGGTCACGGCCTTGGCGATGACGTCGGACTCGAGCGCAATTGATCGGTAGGCGAGGCCGTTGTAGATGAGACCGATGCACTGGTTGCGAACGTTGGACTCGGTGCGCTTGATGTTGACGTTGTCGGTATCGAACTTGCGCTTCTCAGGGTCGCCCTTGAAGGTCTTCTTGGCGCCGGCGGATGATGAGGGAGGAGCGGGAGAGGATGCGGGAGCTGGCGCCGGTGAGTCCTTCTTGGCTTTGTGCAGTTTGGAGCTCTTCTGTTGCTCGACGAGTTTCTTCCACTTGATGACGAGCTCAGAGGCGGCACGGGCGATTTCCTTGTTGGGATTTGACCGCAGCTTCCCGACATAGACTCCAGCACGAGTAGCCTAATCAGTAAAGATAGGAGGTCAGTAGAGGTTTGGGCACCAAAATGGCTCAAAGGGGGGGACAGCCAAGAGGGTGGTTGAGGTTGCGACTGAAAGTTCATGACAACCATGCCCACTATCGCCAGGGATGCGCCCACGCGTGCGACAATGGCCACGGCCGTCACAGTAGACAAGCCAAACCCTCCAGGCTGTGCCCATCCAAGCGCAAGACACCTGCAGACGATCCCGCACCGTCACATACCCTTAGCATTTCCTCGGTGGGGTGAGCATCCTTCTTAAGAGTCTCGAGCAGCTTGATGGCGTTCTCGGCTGGCTCATTGGCGGCCACGCACTTGGTCAGCGCCTTGACGCGAGCCTCGAGCTCGCGTTGATCCATGGTGGGCGAAACGGAATGAGGCGGCGGGGGGAACGGGCGCGGGCGTCAAAGAATCGAGTCTTCGCAGGAACTAAGATAAGGAAAGAAAATGAGAAATCTATGCCGTCGTCGAAGGCGCACCACTTCTTGGGGGGTGTTGCGAACCAGCCGAGCGACCTTGTTAGCAAGGGCGGCACGTGAGCTGGTTCTGCCGGAGTTTAGCCCTGGGCTCCTCCAGGTTCCCCCGACCTCCATGAGTTTCGGGTCCGGAGGCGGGCAGCGGGGTGTGGTCCGTGGGCCGTTGGGCTGTGGCTTACAATCTCCCGCTCCGAAACCCCGAGTTATTTCCAGATTGACTATTAGAGCTCTCAACATCATCAAACTTATCAAACATCGTCATTAACATGGGAAATATTCAATACATTGAACTTAGATTTACTGGCCAGATGCCGTCGAATTGTTTCTTTATGATGCCTTGGCCCGCTTCCCCTTTCCACGACCCTTTCTAGTCGGGGCATCCTTTGCTTGATTGCCCTCGTCCTCAACATCTTCATCCCCGTCATCGTCGACAACAACTGTCCTCGACGGCCGTTTTCGCTTCCCTGTCTCATTCTCCGCATTCCCTGCACTCGATCCTCCTCCTGCAACATTCGCCCTTAGCCTATCCACAGCCGCCGCCATTCGCTTGCTTCCTTGCGCCTTCTGCCGCGGCGCAAAAGCATCCCTTGCGCCTACACCCACGCTGCCCCCAAAGAATCTCGTGATGTTGCTCTGCGTTCCCTCTCGGTCCCGCTTGTTCATATCCTTGATCACGGGCACCAGGACCTCATCTGTCCGCTCCTTGCTCCATCCAATTGTGGCCATCAGAAACTGCCGCAGGCCTTCGACATCCGGAACTCCCCACTGAAACTGCTCCGCGTTGCTGTCGACCTCAGGGTGAAGGTAAGCGTTGTAGATGGCCGGGTTGGGGAACCCCGGTGGAAGGAAGAGCTTAGTAGCCTGGGACTTGCGGAACTTATTTCTGAAGGTGGATGAGGCGTCGGCTGCCTTGGGTCGACTTTGGGATTGGACTGCTTGCCACCATTCGCGGAAATTCTCGAGCCCAGACTTACCAGGAAACTCAGATAGAATCTCAACCGCCGTAACGGGACCAACACCAGGCAAGCCCTCGGTGTAATCAGACCCGAGGAGTTGCGCAAGCGAGATGAGCTGTTCCCGAGAGAGGGACATTTCTTTCTCCAAATCAATGCCCAGGTAACACTCGACAAACTTGTTGCTGCTGAACATATTCTTGTAGACTCGAGTGCCGCCAAAAAGGAAAGTATCGGAGTCGTCTGTCACGATTCCGTCGACAAGACCCAGATGAACCAGCTCGGCACACTGTGCTTCAGCTTCCATAGGGGCAGTAACATAGGGAATACCAAATAGCCGAAGGAGAGCCTGGCATTCCGTGATCATGACTTGCGTGACCTCATCAGCATCTCGGCGATCCTTCTTCTGCTGGCTTCGAAGGGCGCTAAGCTCTTTCTCGTAATCCTCCCGGTTTTGTGTTGCCGATTTGTTGTTCAGCTCGCTGGCGAACCGAGCATGCTCTTCGGCTTCTTCGGCCATTTGTACCATCAGTTCTTCATCTTCCGGGTCACTGAACTCGTCGTACTCAACGTCGTTGAAAAACTCGTCGTCTTCAGCATCAATAGCGTTCTCTCTCTGGGAGATAGCTAGGGCTTCTAGTGTGGGAGCTTCCTCAAAAGACGGCAATAAACTCTTGGGTGTTTCCTCCTCTTGGACTTCCGCGGGGGGGACATCCTCAAACTCCGGTTCAGGTGAAGCTGAGGCTTGTTTTTCTGTTTCCGTTCGTGGAGCTTCCATTTCGTTGTTAGAAGTCGTAGGAAGCGGCACCTCTTCGAACTCTGGCTCCGCCGAAGTCGATGTCTTGGAATCTTGTGTAGTTTCCAGGAGGGAAGGTTGAGGAGGATTTGATACCACAGCTTCGGTAGTCTTAGCTTCAGCTTGGTCATCATCGATCACAATCGGAGCATCATCGGCTGGTTTCTCTGGAGAAGGCGGAACTTCAACGATCTCGATCTCACTCCCATCATCTGATGAGGAATCAATCTCAATAAGACGACCCTGCATTTCCCGTCGCTGAAGTCTCTGCTCTTCCTCAGCCGCAAGTCTATCCGCAGTGTTGATTTCTCGCTCTGCTTCTTGTTGCTTCTTCAGTGACTCTCGGATGTCTCCTCCATCGGCCAACCAAGGAGGCAGGGGCCTCGGGCCATCTCCATTCTGGTCTTCCTTTTCGAAGCCGCCAGCCATCTCATCATCGAGGTCCAGGGGCTCCTTAACGCCACTTTCCTTTCCATCTTCCGTCCTCTTTTGAGGCATCTTCTTCGCAAAGACAGAGGATCCCCAGTCCAGTTTAGGGAAAGGTAGTGGGCCATCAAAAGGGTTCTTCTTGTTCTCCAGGACCGGCGCCGGCTGGACCTTCTTCGCCCGCCTGGATCTCGCCATAACCGCCTGCATGTCTGCTTCACTGTCGCTGTCGGAAGCAACGTCCTTGTCTTGGCGTTTGGGCACGGCAGCATTCGCTCGATTGTTGACAATGTGAGCGATCATAGAGCCACCTGTCGCAGTGATTGGCTTTGCGCCTTCGACACGCTTCTGCGTCCACTGCGGTTCCTCCATTGGGACATCTTCAAATTCTTCTTCTGCTTCTGACTCTTGACCGACGCCATGCTGTTTTTGTAACGACATAGCGATGGCGCGATTGAGTTCATCCTCTTCCTCCGTATGAAGCTGCTCCTCAAGTTGGGCGGCGGAAAGGTGGACTGCATCTCCTAGGTCACCGCCAACGAACAAGGAGTCTTCTTCATCTGCACCAGATTCAACCTGATGGCTGTTGTAGAGATTATGGCGCCTGGTTGTAACGTCCTGAGCAACCTGCACGCCAGCCGCATTGGATGGCGTAGGCTTTGGCAATCGGTTCAAGCCCTCGATGGGGACGTCTTCAAAATCTGCATCGTCATCATCATCCTGGTCCTCTTTGGACTGGTATTGAATTTGGATTGCATCCACATCGATAGGCTTGTGTGCCTCGCCGACGTCCTTCTCCTTGCTCACAACACCCAATGCCCATCCTCCTTCGACGCCGTCGTTCTTGACAAGGATATACTCTCGATTCTTTTCTCCAGCCACTCGTGCGTTGATGCCGAGAGTCAAGTCGGTGCCTGTCATCCCAACCTCAAACATGAGGCGCTGAGTCAGGTGGTTTCTCTCTTTGACTCTCTCGATTTGGAACCTCGAAAAGGCCATTCGGTCGGGGAACATGTCATCCAACTGTTCCTTGCTAAGACCCAATCTCAGTCGACTCCTCAGTCTCGCGGCGTTCAGAATATTGTATCGGTCCGGAGGGGGCAGACTCTTGAAGAATTCGCCATCAAAGTCAATCTTGCTGAAGTCGTACAGGTTGACATCCTCGCCATCATGGAACTGCCGGGCGTATTCTTCCAGCTCTTCCACGCTCATGATTCGCGGGTCGTCTGGCTTCCCCATTGCTGCGATGCCACCACCATCCAGCTCGGGGAGATGGTAGGCATCTTGCTTGTAGAACTTCCTGTTGTGCTGTCTCTCCTTCTGTGTCATTCCCTCTTCACCAACGTAGACAAGCTCGCTTGCGTCGGGAATCTCCTCCTGTTGCTCTTCTTCTCTAGCGGATATATCGAGATCCTTGTCCCTTCGCCTCTTGTCTTCTTCCTCCTCCGCAATGCGCTGCATCTGCACCACGAGCAGCTTGCCCGCTGTTTTCACGGCATCTTCTCTGCGACCCTCGCGTCTGCGCTTTCTGGCCTGGATAGTCTGTCGCTTCAGAGCGGGAGCGCCGCCATCGAATACGAAAACTGGCTGGATCCCAAACCAAAGGAGTTTGCAGATGCGCCGGAAGAAGCCTACAACATGGGAGTTGCGCAGGGCGTTTCCTTCCTTGTCGCGCACAGCTTTGAGGAATTGGTAGATCCAGATGGAAGCATCGACAGCGAGGCGCTTGCGGTTTAGGGTCGCGAGATTCGTGGGTCGGGCGCAAGGCTGTATGACGGTCCAAAGGCCATTCACACCCATGATGGGCGATTAGGATGGGGATGCGAGTTCAGATACCGGTCGAGGCGCGAAGCCTAGCTGCTCAAGGGAGTGGCCCTCGTTTCAGACGGACCGTAACCATCGCATGGCTCAGATTGGTTCAAAAAGCGCTTCCCAGATCACAATGCTGCGGATGAAAAAAGGGCAAAGGAATGTGCATGTGAAGCAATAAAGCTGACAGGCTGCCGTCTGGAATTCACGGTCCAAGAGCTAGACTACGACTGCTCGCTCCCGGCATAACGTCAGGGTGGGCCCTCTCGCCGCTAATCCATTGGCCCACAGCCCGACTCCCCAGAACACATCAGAATCATCCCTCACAAGGTTACGGCTCAATCTTCTCCACGCCCTCTCTCACTGGCTTTCGAAGCCTCAGTACGTTACGCAATGGACAAAGATGAGGCTCGACAATACCTTTCGAGCATCCTGAACAAAAACCTGCGCGTTCTCACTACGGATGGGCGCCTGTTCTGGGGATCTTTCAAATGCACCGATCCCGTACGTCATGTCTCTGTCCATGACAGCATTCCGTAATCACCCAGCGGAAGCATAGAGGGTATTTGCTAACCACCAGACAAAAGGACAGGAATATTGTTCTCGCCAACACCTACGAGTACAGGCAGCCCTCATCTAAACAGCGCGCCGAGGCTGTAGAGAAAACCGGTGACAAGAACATTACCCTAGACATGACGTCTCGTTATCTCGGTCTGGTGGTTGTACCTGGGCACCACATTATCAAGATGGAAGTTGAACAATTCGCGAGTCAATTACGAAACCAAAACTTCGTCTGAGCAAAGTCTTAGATAAAAACAAATATATATAAAGGTACAAAAAGTAAGCTATAGAGGAAAGAATCCAAACAGCATTTTAAAACCATCCCTCCAGAATATGTCCCAACGCCTCACACGACCGAGGCCGCATATCCATCAACTAAAAATTATCCTGGCATTATTATTCTCTCGCCTTCTTGGAAGGTGTCGCCTGCTCCGTTGTGCGAGCTCCACTTCATTATAGTGGCCGTCATCCTACGCGACGGCAACTTCCTGGGTGCGTCCCCGGGACTCCCCGTTCAAGCCACCATCGCTGCCAAGGACAGAGCCATGAACGTCATCCTCATCCTCCTCATCACTGTCCAGCTCAGCATCGCGTCCAACCCATGAGCTGCCGTCGTTGAGGGGCATGTCCTGACCAGACAGATCGTGTCCCTCGCTTCGAGCGCGGATGTAATTGCGACGTCGTTGGGAGAGAGTTCGTGCGCGGGTTGAGAGCTTGGACGAGACCACAGCGTTGGAGCTGACCCAGTTGGTGAGGGAATCCTCACAATCCTGGATAATAGCCTTGCTGGCCTCATACCCGTCGTAGGCCTGTCGTGTTTCACCCGGAGTAACCGGAGTATCGTCAATCAGCTCGAGAAGGTGCTTGCCGTAGCCAGCGATGATGGCGACCTTCTCACAGTGCTCGCGGAGGGCATCGAACTGGTAAGTGTATGCGGCCTTGACCTTCTCACGGGTGATGTTAGAAAGCTGAGCCTCGGCAACGAGGGACTCGGCCTCGGCGCGAACAAGCTCCTGCTCGAGGACAACAATCTTAGGGGAGTTAGGCTCCTTGTATTTCAATTGTGCGATCTGGTCGGTAATCCTTTGCTTGCCTGGTACCGTAGGTTAGCGCCGCTGCCTTGTAACGCGTTGAGTGGAACGGATCTTACGGTCTCGGC
Organism: Neonectria neomacrospora; assembly: GCA_013756995.1. Lineage (NCBI taxonomy): Eukaryota > Fungi > Ascomycota > Sordariomycetes > Hypocreales > Nectriaceae > Neonectria > Neonectria neomacrospora. The sequence goes on from JABSTB010000285.1 coordinate 16,453, forward strand.
TGGGTTGGACTGAAGCCTCGATGTTGCGAATACTCTTCATGGTGATTCGGTATTGGTCATATCGGTCGACGTACTGGTCCTCGAGCTCACCGATTTCGTAGAGGAGGACACCAATCTTGTCGGTGACGTCAGACACATCTTCGTCGCCGCCCTCACCCCAAATGGAGATTTGTTGCTGCGGAAGGTGTTAATCATAATGGCTTGGTAGACATGAGCTGGGAAACTTACGGCAACCTCCATGCGCTCTCGTGCGACAGTCTCCATACTCCGCATCACATTCTTCTCCATTTTGACTAGCTGGGAAAGCTTCTTGGCCAGGTCGGGCCCGAAGGCGCCGCCGGCATTGCGGCGAAGGGCATGACCTGAAGTTTTGGAAATGAATTAGTTTCTAGGTATGCTATAGCCACGCTAATCGAACAAAGGTATCGTGATGTCTGGATGCCGGGGGCGGTTGCTTACCGAAGCTGCCTTTGAAGAGACGACCGGACTTGGTGGACGACGGAGGTGGCGGGGGGTTCTGGATACGTCATTAGTCCTGACGTTGCCGCAAGACAGAGAGATGGTAGGCGAGAGGGCATACTTGGAGCTGGGAGGCAGTGGGCGCCCGGGACTGGCGCATAGAATACGTGCGATGCATGATGGTGGTGATGATGCGACGAGTCGACAACGACTATAGTACCGTAATGGACAGACAGCTGTGGAGCAGAAAGGGACTCAGGCGGGTAAGCAGGGGATGGAGTGGAGATAAACGTAGTTTGATGGAGAAGTACTGCAAGAGGAACAAGGGGTAGATGGGTAAGAGAAAGGGATCCAGGTTGGGTTGACGGGGAACGTTATAAAGGATGGCCGAGAGGCATGGAGGAGATGTTGTGGAGGAGAAGATCGTCACATTTGGAGGCAGCGCGTTGTCGGCGACGTCATCTGGGATCCACAAGATCAGAAGTGGGTGGTGTGCTCGTCAACACAGCGCCGGTACCGTCGGCGGTTGCTAGTTCGTGTTCTGGTACATCAGGTCTCACCTACTGTAGGACCGATACTAAGTATATCTACAAGCCCCGCTATTGGCTCAGGTTTACGCGGTGGACAAGTCAGTTCAGGTCTGTGGCCAAGGGAGGGTTCTTCTTCCTGACGGTCCAGTCTCACTTCCGTTGGCTGGCCATCCCGCATGCGGCTCGTAGCGGCGCACGAAACTTCGAGTTGTGGCAGCGCTAGTTTGTGAGCTAAGAGGAATAATGACGGAATTGAAGCATTGGGTCGGGGTTTTGGGATGCTGGTTTTCAGGGTTGCGCGGTCCTTGTCGGGCCCAGCAAATGCCGGAACCTGAAGAACGTGGCGGACGATCGTGGATCCGCAAGTCCGTTACGGGTGTTGTGTTTTGGTGTTGATGTCAGCCGTTGAAACAGGGTCCTTTTAGTGATTCTTGCACAGCCCAACGGACCCATCTATCCCGTTCTGGCGAGGTTCAACGGGCCAGTCTCCTTTGTACCTAGTACGTAGCATCACTATGTGCTTGTTCGGGGCCTGTATTCGCAGCCATGTTTCTTCCTTAGAGTATTGAGTGCAATAGAAACGCCTTTTTAATGTGTCTGCTTTCCAAATGCAGGATCCCTGAACGGATCTACCAAAGCTAGGGCGTACCAAGTGCTGCTAGAGACCATGTTTGCCTTGGTAGGCATCTGACAAGTTACGGCTCTTGTTCTTATAAGTTATAAGTCCCCGCTTGGTTCATTCGTCGAGATTTCGGCTGGACTGCGATGTGTAATTTGCGTCGGGCCACCTCTGACGGAGAAGCACGGGCTCCGCTATGAGGTGCTATACTGGTGCCGTCGGACAATCGTATCCCGTAAACCAAATATATCCTATTAAATCGAGGAACGCATTTTTTCGATTTAAAATTAATCAGGCTCAGGATCAAGAGTTTCTTCTTTACTCGCTGATCCCGTTGGACCCAGAATCTTAGAAAGCTGTGGTAATTCAGTGGCCTGTCCAAAGTGGAAAAGCGTTGCGCAGCACAAATCGAGCCTAAACTCAGTTGGTAACGCGCCCCCCCTGCCGCCTGTGCAGACTCCTCAACGCGTGTCCATCACTCACTCATCCATCACTCATTCACCAGAGACCTCAAGTGCGACAAACAGACAGAAGTTCCATGCATCGCGTTTTCGCACACCATAGGACCATCGCATAGAGCTTTTTGGGTAGTGCCCAGCTGGCCGCATGAGTGTCTACCGCTCCAAGTTCTTCTAAAAGGCTGCACTTTCTTAGTCCCCACGTCTCCTGGATTTGTGGCAAACGCGTTTTCCGGCAACCGTGACGGGCCATTCTCTTCCTTACAACATCTCCGGTTCATACCTACCTGCCTCACCTTAAACCAAACCCAACGCCTCCGCCGCGCTAGCCTTAACGCTGGCATCAAGCACGCCTTTTGCAGAATGGTGGAAGCGGCTCACGGAGAAGGAGAGGGGCAATCCTGAAAACCTTGTTGATACGTCGTCGACAGCAGCCATGGCTGGCGGAAACATTATCGACCTGACCCAGGACGCCTCGGAGGATTCCGAGGCCACTCCAACTTCTCCAACCTCACAAATCCTCTCTCGCCTGCAGGAGTCCCCGACGGCCGCAGCGGGAATCTTCCTCCCGCGACTTGATTCCTTGCCCGTTCGCTCATCGCCCAACGCGAACTTGAGCATGAGCCATCGCACCTCCATTCCCCGAGGCCCCGTCAGCCCTCCTCTCCTCAGAAGGCTCAACTCCATCACCTTCAGTCAGCCTCAGACCCCTATCGCCTTGCCGGTGCATGCACCCGCACCCGCTCCCACACCGAGAGTGCCCTCCTTTCCCGCCACGACGAATCCCGTCGCCGACAATGCTCGCGACATGGCGAGGCTCTCGGGTGTCGTGGTCAGTACTGGCTTCCAGCAAGTAACGCCGCCTTTGGAGCTCCATCCTACCAAGGCCCGCCAACCAGCCAAGGACGCAACTCCCAAGGCCGAAACCCCCAGAAAGCTGCATTGGGATGTTCGTCGCATCGCTGACTCGCTGAACACATTTCGACAAGACATCAAGGATGGACATGCACAGCTGGCCACCTACATCATTGATTCAACCGAGGCCACTGAGCATCGTGTTCACACAGGAACCGACCTTTTCGCCGGACTCAGCGCAAAGCTCATGCAGGACACCGCAGATGAAAGCATGAGAGTGAAATTCAAGGTAACTAGACCCCGCCTCCCCACACACCATCTCCACTGACACCAGATAAGCAACACCGACAGCACAGCAAAGTCAAGAAAGACGGTCGCGAGGAACGACATCGGGTTCTGTGCATTCAGACCGATGAAGAACGTGTTCCTCGGTATCGGTTCCACCACGTGGAAATCAAAAAGAACATGCTGACCCCCAACACCATGCTGACGTTTGTCCCCCATCTGAGAGACCTGGAAAGCTCGGAAGAGACGAAATACAACCATTGGCTGCAGGAGTTGGAAGACATTGACCGGAAATCCGGCTTCAAGCCGATGAGTCGAGAGGACAAGGTCTCCCTCACTGTCCGATCAGAATATGCCGCGACAGTCTCCCTTTACCTGGAGGATTGGCTGGACAAGCTGGCAATCCCTGGCTGCAACAAATCGACTCTTATTCGGTACATGGCTAGTCAAGAGCCCGATGACGCTATCACTCCTCGCCAGAAAACGGATATCCTAAATTCTCATCGTGAAGCCGACACTACGACCTCCTCCGAAGCGAACAGGGCGGCCGAGATGTTTACCGAGGCCTTCCATCTTGTGTTCCACAAGGACCAACCCCACCTGAAGCAGATTGAGTTGCGCGATGTGCTCTTGCTTGACGAGTCGGTTGATAGTATCATGGATTCTAAGCCGACAGCCAAAGATGGCTCTAATTCTCAGAATGAGAACGAGGACGAGCTGGCCGAGTACAACCTGGGGACTTATTGTATTCTCGGCTGCCTCATTTGTTACAGCCACTCTTGCGAACACGGCGAATATGACGCCCAGAATTGCAAGCGGACGTTTTCTATCATGTCCCGACTCTCGGACACGCTGAAGCGACGACGACGTATCCCTATTGATGGCGACGGTGACGGCCTCGTCAACGGTCATTCGAACCCTTCGAGCCCCTGCAACCGCAGTTGCTATCTAGAGTTCAATTCCCCGCCAACGCGACCTCCATGGTCAGAGGATGAACATATCGCCCTACGATCTATAATTATCACAGCAGATCGCAGCAAGGTGAAGCGAGACCCGTTGTGTTTGGTTGCAGACTTTCTCGACCGCGACTGCTGTGATGTTTACCACGAATATGAGTTATTGCAACTCTCGCTGCCACAGCCTGAACCCACCAGCAGGCCGCAGATTAGAACGGTGTCATGGTTTGACCGGTTCAAGAAGACACTTATCGGCGACTGGCAAGACCACACCCTGAGTCATGAGCATCAGCGACGAGAGCTATTTGAGCCATGTGCCCATGATGGGCCATGCACTCTTGATAGTTGCACGTGTGTCAAACAAGGCCTCCTCTGTGAGAAATTCTGTGGCTGCTCAGTGGAGACATGTGCGTACAAATTTACCGGCTGCGCGTGTCATTCACAAGGCAAGACCTGCTTCTCGAAGCAAAAGGATAGGCCGTGCATTTGCGCGCAGTTGAATCGCGAATGCGATCCTGAGCTTTGTGGCACTTGCGGTGCGTTCGAAAGGGCCGACCCAGAACATGCTGGAGACGAAGTCCTGCATTCAACAGGCTGCCAGAACTGCGCCTTGCAGCGGGGAGAAGCAAAGGCCCTTCTTCTGGGTCAAAGCCAACTTGAAGGAGTGGGATATGGCCTCTACACGGCCCAGGACATCGCCCAGGATGATTTCATCATTGAGTACGTCGGAGAGCTCATCAGTCATGACGAAGGTGTCCGAAGAGAAGCGAGACGAGGAGACGAGGAGTCTAACATTTCGTACGTGTTCACACTCTTGGAAAACGAGGGCATTTGGGTCGACGCAGCCATATACGGCAACCTCAGCCGGTACATTAACCACGCCTCGGAAAGCGATAAGCGCGGATGCAACATCACGCCCCGAATTCTTTACGTCAATGGCGAATATCGGATCAAGTTTTCGGCCATGCGCGATATCGAGGCTGGTGAAGAACTGTTTTTCAACTACGGCGAGAACTTCCCCAACCTGACGAAGAAGCTCCTCGACACTAAGGCTGGAGGGAAACCCGAACAGGCTAAGAAGAGAGGACGTCGGCCAAATACCGCCGCCGGTGCAGCGGGAGTCGCCAGAAAGGCGCCCAAGGCAGAAAAGAAGAAGCCTGGGAAGGCCAAGGCGATACCACAAGCGGCGCCTTTGGGTGCCGAAGATGAAGACGCGGCGATGCTCGACGGGTCTAATTTGGAGGCACTGAAACCAAGCCGCAAGCGCAAGCGGGGGATGCGCGATGACTCTGAAGAAGAGGAATACCATCCTACGGGGACAGACGCAACTGGCTCTTATGATGAGTCCCAGTCCCCGGGAACGATCGATTCAGACGAACCGTTAACAAAATCCGGGTCGAGGCTTCGCAGACGAACACGCCAAAAAGCACCCAAGAGCGATGCTCCTGAGCAGGTGGGCCATGGCCGTGGTGAGCCCAAGACTCGAGGTAAACGAGGCGGAGCTAGACCAGGAAGCGGAAGACCTAGAAAGTATCCTCGCATGGCAGTGCTCAAGCCCCCTCCTGACAGTGGAGTTTCTACCACTCCCGCTCCTGCCCCGGAGCCGTCGACAACTACAGCCCTTGAACAGGCCCGGGGTGCAAGTCCGGAGCTGGGGTCGGTTGCAGTGATCACTCCCCAACCGCTACAGCCGCCACGAGGCATCGCGGAAGAAATCGAGGATAGTGAAGACGCAGCGGACGACTCTATACAACGTCACATAGGAGACGAATATGAGGACGAGGAGGACGAGGATGTGATGATACGACGGCGCCTGGATAGGAACACGAGAAACCGCCGGCTACCAGCGAAGTTTAGAGAGGAGGAGCAGTGGGGTGGGAGTCAGTGAGGGCCTCTAATGGATTGCAATTGTAAGATAATTGGGAAGTGGCCCGTCCCTGGTAGGGTAGGAAATGTCGTGTGCTGTTTTGGGGTTCTAGCAGAAGGGATGGCGAAAACAAGGGATTATTGGGCCAGGCATTGCGTGAATAGGTAGGTGGCATGGAGGTTTGAGCACTAGCTATCAAAATGTTAATGCATTTGTTTGGACTGGTTTATTAGTGTCTTTTGTTATCAATTGAACGAACGACCGAAAAGCCGCTAGGTTTGCCGACTCATTATACGCACGCACATGCTCACTTCTCCACAACTTGTGGTTTGCACAAATTGACTTTGTTAAGCCACAGCTACGTCAGACGTGATAAGCAGAACCTAGGACCTAGGCACGCACAGTCCCGGAAACAGTGAATTTTGCACAGTACGGTACGTAGTGCGCGCTAGACCCCAGCCCCACTCTCAAGGGCCCGCTACCCAGCCACAGTGGACGATGACGTTGTCGATTCGATTCGACAAGAACGGAAGCAGCCAGCTTTCTGCCACGAAACGCACGACAGCTCGGCCAGGCAACTGACCACCTTTTCCTCCTTCCCTTCCTCTTCCACCACGTCGCCTCCCCTTCCTGATACTTGATCGGATACATAAACAGGAGCTTCCCACGAACTGCGTCTCTTTCGCACCAACCTCAACCTCTCGATTTCACGTCTCCGTTTGCCTGTCTATACCCTACTTGCTATTTCGAAGCGCCCACATTTGAGCTTGCCCCTCCCACAGTCAACATGACGCTCTACTACACCCTCGTGCGTAGCTCCCCAGCCCTCGGAACTTGGCTGCGAAGCTCCAGACATTGACTGTACGGAAATAGGTGTTCGTTCTCCTCGTCTTCGAGATGACCCTCTTCATGCTTCTGATTGTGCCGTTGCCCTTCAACGTGAAGCGGAAGATCTTCACGTGCGTACCGGACCACCCCTCCCCTCCCCCACCACGCCGACGGCAGCGCTGATTTTGTGAGAATAGCTTCATCTCCGAGAACCCGATTGTCGCCAAAATTCAGTATTGGATGAAGATTACTTTCATCTTCATCCTGATCCTGTTCATCGACAGTGTCAACCGTGTCTACCGCGTCCAGCTCGAGCTCCTCGCCGCCACCGAACAAACTAAGCATGGAGGGTACGTCACATCCCTTCGAGCTCCCAGAAACACCGGGTTACAGTTGCTAATAATTGTCCTCCTCTAGTGCCGCCGTCATGGGCCACGAGCGCCTTGAAGTTCAGGCCCGCAAGTTCTACTCGCAGCGCAACATGTACCTTTGCGGCTTCACCCTCTTCCTGTCTCTCATCCTGAACCGCACCTATGTTATGATCATCGAGGTCATGCGCCTTGAGGACAAGATCCGCGACTACGAGGGCACCAACGCGAACACCAAGGAGAGCGAGAAGCTTGCCGCCGCCGGCAACCCCGGCGAGATTGCCACCCTCCGAAAGGAGCTTGCGCGCAAGGAGCAGGACCTTCAGACCCTCAAGAAGCAGAGCGAGGGGCTCCACAAGAGCTACGATGAGCTTACCGACAAGTACGCTGCCACCCAGCTGGATGGTGAGGGCAAGAAGTCCAAATAAGCAGTGTCTCCCTCGCTTTCTGGGACTGAACGATGCAAAGAGAAGATCTGCAGTGGAACTCGGACGTGGAACAAAATGTTGGAGAATAGCGGTCAGTAATGATGGAAAGAGGAAGTTAGAAGGGAGAGTATGGATATCTCGGATGCGGATGGATAGCTTCGATATGAAACGAAAAGGAACGAAAGGAACAACACAGACGAGCGTGGGTTATCATATCAAGCAGTGGCACAGTTTAGCAACAGTAAATTGAGATGAATCACGGATTTGTCTAGCACAAGAAATCTCAAGTTTTTCTTGTATTCATCCAAAAAGCGAATTGCATGCCACACTGCTCAGTTCCGCTTTTCCTCAAAAGATACTCGTGATGCTTTGCGTAATTAATTAAATCCTTCACCCAGATAATACAATCTCGTCGTCACTGATTAAACACCGGCCAAGAATTAGTAGTATCCCAAGTCATACTTTTCCGGAAACAATATGCCGTTTGCTGTCTCCAACACCTCCTGTTCACAGTCATCCTTCGCTTCATCCTCGTCCCACGGCAGCAAGCCCATTGCCCGCAGGCCTTCCACACCGCCCGCCTCGCCAACTTCCTGGACACCCGAGTTCCCCGTGCGGGCGCTCTCGCCGAGGACGCCGCCGAAGTCCGGGCTCGGGTGGCCCAGCAGAAAGGCCTTGCGCTGGCGGGTGAGGTACAGGGCATTGGTTTGCGTGAGCGGGCAGGCCGGCAAGTACATGACGGTGGTCCCGGGGAGGTCGGGGCGCCGGAGACGGTCGAGGGCGTAGACTGCGTCGCAGTGCCAGACGAGGTAGTCGCCGGGCTCGAGGCGAGGGATATGCACCATGCTGCGTGCTAGCTGCAGGTGTGGGTGTAAGGCCTCGTTGAGTTCCTGGGGATACGAGGGCAAGGCGCCCTGGATGACTGACGAGGGAGGTTGATCCAGCTTCCAATTCTCCGGCGCGAGGAAGTCTGGATGGGTCGGCAAGGCGTTGACGGGCGAGAAGAACGGCCGGAGGAGCAGGTAGGCCGTGGACCACCGGATCATGGGACAGAGAAGCAGGGTGCCCTCGCCAACGGGGAGGTCGCTGAGGGAGAGCCAGCCCTGGAACATGCGGAACATGGTGCACACGCCGTCGCCGTTGTACAGATCGCTCGACACCTTGAGCCGCGTGCTGCTTTCCCACGGATCGTAGTCCTCCCAGTTGCCGTCCCAGATGCGCTGGTACGTCGCTCCCACGCCGTATCCGTCCGACTCCCAGCGCTCGACGCTCCCGCCGTCGACGTAGACGCTCAGCGAGCACGTCTCGTCGTCCGGGCTCCTGATCCGGAGGCGGTCGGCGTAGCTGACGGGGAAGTTGGGGCTGACGAGGGCGGCTGGATCGGACGAGCGCCAAAGGTTCATAAGGAAGCGCTGGGCGAAGATGACGTTCTCGTGGGCTCGGGCCTTGATCTGCGCGGGGGACCAGTAGACGCCATAGAGGTGCGGATCGTGGGTGGGTAGACGACGGGCGCGAGGGTCCTCGTCGAGGTACGAGTCTGTGGCCGTCTTCCATTGCACTGCTGTGTCTCGGGGAATGACGCCGCGGATAACGGCGACGCCTCGTTCCTTCAGTTTTGACGAGAAGTCCTGCGCCCTGGACGCATCGCAGAGGTCTGCGAACGCGATGGAGGGGAAGATGCTGGGGCCTGCGCTTGCGATGACCTCGATCTCGGCGCGCAACTTGATGAGCAGTCTTTTCCACGACGCGGCGATCTGCGTCTCCCTCCCGGCAATCAGGCCTTGCTTCACTTTTGCGAACCGTAGAGGCAGGGGCAGAGGCTCTGTTGTTTCGGCGAACATGCTACTTGAAGGCCCATGGCTGTGGTCTGAAGGCGACATGATGTATTTTGATGGGTTGTGTCAGATGGAAGACTGGAGCAACACCAAGGAAGCTATCTTCTCGGAAACGAGATACAGACAAGAACAGGAAGACGATAGGCCGGCGATGAAATTACAGAAACCGCTTCCCATGATGTCGAGGCAGAGGCGAAGGCGGTATGCATGTGTGGGCATGTGTCGCTTTTAATCTGGCTCTCCCGGCCCAGCAACCGATATGATGTGCTGGATAGGCAGCTTGCGTTGACATTTGTTATCGTGACGCCCTCTCAAGATGACCAACACGGCCAGAAGCATTCACCTTGCGGTAATTCTTCGGCTGCGGTGTATTCTTCGGATGCTTGTCGCTATCGCGGGCCGGCGAGCCGGGATCGGTACATGTTGAGCATCCCGGTCCCAATGGGTGATTATTCGGGACTTGAAGTAACTCATGTTTCTGCCATTGGCCATATCGTGCATCATACATGCAGATCAGTTGTTCCGTCGATGCAATGGTGTCTGGGGTACAGGGATTGAGGGCTCATATCCCAGGACATGGGTATGTTCGAGGAGCAGCTAAGCCCTCGTTCGCTTTGATCGCCTGAGGGTGGTGGACTTGGGCGTGCTGTCCTCTGTATTATCCGCTTCATGATCTGGTTTCCGCTTGGTTGACGAAGGTCGTGTGCTCTTCTTCGCCTTTGATGGCGTCACCTCTTTCTCTGCCTTCTCTGCCTTCTCTGCCTTTGCCGCCTTCACTGCCTTCACTGGCTTGGATAGCTTGGGTGGTTGTCCTGGTTGCATCATGAGGACGTAGGCAACCTTCTCCACGTCGGTTGCAGACACTTCGAGTCTCGTGGCCAGACTCTCAGCGTTGTCCTGCAGGGTACGGTATTCCTTGGCGTTGTACTTGATGGGACTCTTCTTCCCACCACAGCATAGCCAATAGAACGCCTCGTCGGAGAAGAAGATGACCCGATCAGGGTCGTGTACGGTTAAAAGTAAAGATGCCGTTGCGGGACCGATACCCTTGAGCTTGGTCAGAATGTCAAGGGCGGCCTGGGCGTCAGAGTTTTTCTGGTAAGCATCCAGCGCTTGTTGGATGATGTCCGTGGCGACGTCTGCGTCATTGGATAAGACGAACTTCATCAACGTTGGGCGGAACTTGCCATGTCGCCTGAGTGCGTGTCAGCTGATTCACAACCTGGATTGGAGTCTGATAAGAGAAACGAGGTTTCTCAGGTTTAGGGAATGGTTAGGAACTCGGGGGTCATGACATCTCAAGGCCACTAAAATGGATCGCGGAGGCGAGGTCCGAGGGTGCACACTTACAACTTCCACTCGACCAGTGCCTTGACGTCGTCGAGGTTCATTGGACGCTGCGGCTTGGCAACAGAAAATATCCTCAACGCCTCGTCATAACGATAGTCGTCCAGCTCCTGCAACGTCTTCTGGCCATCCTTGGCTATTATACGTGTTACTAATGCTAGTATGGAGAGGCGTTTCAGGCTTGACTTACCGCCTTTAGACTCTGATGTAGATTTGATGAGATTGGGATACTGGCTGAGAAGGGTCTCGAATTGGTCCTTGTTGATCTTATTTGCTGGGACAATGCTGGACTCTGAAGCCATGTTGGGCAACCGGCAACCACTGGCGGTCTTTGACAAGGGAAATTGATTTGCAAGGATGAGATGACAGACCTGGCGCAGAGGGAAGAAGTCAAGTATGGGCTGAGAAAGAACTTCCGGGTTTTTGTGCTAGGTGCGAGGATGGTGAATCGAGTTGCGCGGTTGATGAAAGAGGAATGATCAATGCTGGTAGCTGGTAGCTGGTAGTTTGTCTGTGACGCGACAGGCCAGTCACGCGGCACGCGGTCAGGCAAGTTAGTGGTTTTGCGCACCACCAATGAACGGAACGACCACGAAGATCTCTTAATTGGAATCCTTCGGACGAAAAGAACATACTCTCCTCAGAAAAAGGCAGCCATTTTTTCATTAACAGAATCACAGTACATCATCTGATTTTGGAGGCAGGTCTGTGACTGTGGCGTTGGTGCTGGCACAATTCAGTCGTCATGTTGAAGCTGCTTGCAGCGACGAGCCCACAGTGCGAGGCAGGGACAAATTTCCCGAATTTGACGCTGTGACAACGGATGGACTAGTCGGCCAATACTACTTTATCGAATCAAAGCATTGATTGCTCAGCTCACAGAGAGCTATTGGGACACTAAGATGCAAGCACTGACACTGGTATACGGTATTAGTGTCCCAATTACGCCCTGGATTTCAACATATGTCGGACGTAACCACATCCGACAAAGAGAGGGGGGCGGAAACAAGACTATACATTAAAATAAGGACAAGGCTAAGAGATGAATCTGTTCCCATAAGAGTCGCTTTCGCGTGCGACTTGATCCTGCCTGATGATTTCCGAGCGAATATGCCGTAAAGCATGATGGAAAGGAAAGGAGTAACACACTTATCCACTAAGTTACAGAGAGCAAAGAGTGACATGGTGTCATTGTATTATCGCGAATACTCACTCTCCAAATAGAAAACAAATTGTCTAATGCCGCTATGTACTTCTCTATCCCTTGGCACCTTGCAACACGTTCTGTTTCGTCTTCAATGAAACAGCATCCTTGCTCCCTCAGAAATATTGTTCTATTCGGACGATGATCTGAAAGAAAAAGGTACGTACTAAAAATCGTCCGAAACAGGAGCAGTGCGGCCGTCTGCTGGACACTGTACAGCTTGTACATTCTCCTGGTGCTATCCCTATTGGTATTCATGTGCGAAGACTAAAGAGGTAGTACGATGCGCAGCGTGCAGTCTCCTACAAAACAGTGGATTGTAAAATGCGAATCTCGCCGTTGAAAGCTTTCTTTGTTGTGCGTGAGCTGGAGCGGTTGCCGCTTTAACCTGAGTCGTGCATTGCACATTCTGTACAGCAACCTGAACATGAAAGTCTTTCACCTTGCCTTCAGGGAGCCTGGCTGGTCGGTTTGGCAGTTCGGTAGCTACGGATCGTCTTACACGTTCAATTACTCGGCCTGCGCATCTACTGCATCTGGCCTCAAAGTGAATGGTTTAGGGAGCTGACTCGGTATTTCTGGGTGTTTGGCCGAGCCAACTTCATGTTTCCTCTTCCCTTACTTACTCACCATTCCCTTGAAACACCAGATTAACCACATCCATGACCGCAACGATTAGCCATACCAAAGTGGCAAAAGCAGCCGTGTACCAGGAATTGCCCATCTTGACGGCGCCGTCGCCTTCGCCTTGTCCTGCCGCCAGAGGCCGCTGCCCAAGGAAGGCCACACTTGTTCCATCGGCTTCGACGTAGAAACGACCCGTGCCCGGTTGGAAAGCCATGTACTTGTTGCGGTAAAGTGAAATAGATGAGCGGCACCGTGATGAATGGCATGGCGACGCCCAGCGCAACTTGCGATCCGTTGAGGGCCACATTCAGCCCCGGCCGTCCGACAGCCCTGACAATAATGATGTTCGGCATGATGCTGATGCTCCTAGTTGCCAGGCGGCGCAGCCACGAGCGGAGCTGCTCAGAGCGCCCTCGCTGACCGTCAGCCCAGGAATAATGCACACGATTCTCGCTACGTGGTGAGCAAGCACCACACCTCCTATCGATCTAATTCGAAGTCAAAAACAATTGGCCATTCGCCATGCTCGGTCTTGTGTCTTTGAGAAATCTTTCGCATGAAGAGTGCGGTCTGGTTCGCAAAAGTTGAGTTCGTGTTCCTTACAACCGCAGCGACGTCGAACGTGTTGTGTATATTCGTGAAGTTTCAGGGAGAGTCCAAAGGACGGGATAGACATGCAAAGCCGGGCGAAACGTACGTGGAACTGTTATTTGGTGAGATGCCAAGTATCCGCCGAGTGCCACATCGAAGTGAATGGGAGAGCTCGGATTCAGGCTCAGTTTATCACTGAGAGTCTTCGGCAACAGAGTCGCTACCAAGTCCAGTTTAAAGTTTGACGTACCTCGACTAGTAGACTAGTTAGGCACGAAATGGTAACGGAGTAAACTACTTGCATTCGTCGTTGATCTTCGGGGATTCCGAAAATAAAGTGACATGATATGATAGCCTCGCACTGTGTCGCTCCAAAGGACCCTGGACCCACCAACAATGGCCTAGCGAATGGAAGCGCGCCCGTTTTCCGTTTTGTCTAATCCTTCCGCCAATCGCCCAAGATCAACCTTCACCATACAGAAATCTGACCAAAAAAAAACTACACCTTCAAACACCTCATTCTCTCACTAAATCGCAACCATGGGTAACGTACGAGACGCCACGGTCCTCCAATGTTGTCGTTGTGCTTACGGAATCAATACAGGGTGCCAAGGCTCAGCAGAAGCGTGATCGCGCGCAGAAGGACAGCAAGCCGGCCAAGTCGCAGCTCAAGGTGGTACGTTCGCCATGTCTCGCTCCGCTGTCTCAACTGTCTTGTATACTGACAACCTCGAATAGAACAAGCAGGCTTGCGACATCCAGTGCCAGATCTGCAAGTCGACCTTCCTCAAGACCACCAAGGCCCCCGCGTTCGTGCCCCTCCATCCCACCCCTCCGTCATTCCCTTATCTTGATCGCTGGACTAACACTTCCGTTCCTCTTTCGCAGTCTGACCGAGCACGCCGACAACAAGCACAGCAAGACCCTGGAGG
>JABSTB010000286.1:0-53735 GCA_013756995.1 Neonectria neomacrospora
CACTCGGGTGTCGTAGCTTCGAGCAAAGTCGCCTACGCCGGGGCGCTCGACTTTGATGACGCGGGCTCCCATATCGGCGAGTTGACGCGTGCAGAATGGCGCGGCAATGGCATGCTCTAAACTCACAACTGTGATGCCGTCGAGGGGAAGCATCTTCCGGCTTGGCGATTGGGCAGTGGTGGAGTATTGCCGTGCAACACATTGGCTTCCAGCTTTTCTTGTCAGGAGCATGGATTTACCGACTGGGTTGCACTTGTTTGATAGATTGAATTGTGATGTTTTGAAGCATCTGACGGGCAGCGTCAGGTTGGTCGCTAACAGCGACGAGATCGTAAATGCCATTGAAGGGAGACGCCGCAGTACATCCAATAAGCCAACACGCACGGGAATTGTATCGTCGTCGTTGATAAAAGGCAAGCTCCGAATGGAGTATTGTATTAAGACCGGCCATAGGTGCTGGGACGTCGGAATATATGTTACCTCGAACCAAGTGGAGTCCCCAACTCGGCTTCTCGACCTGTAACCCAAGTCGGCTATATGCCAAAACTCGGTGGAAGTCCGAGACTGACTCATAACCACAACAATCATTGCGGGCCGGTGACACTTAGAACGCTTGTTATACATTAATAGTATGCGGTTCCTTGTGGTGCTGGTTCTACCTTGAGCTCTGTCCAAATCGCCCACACATTCGCCCAATAAGACTGCCGTCAAGCCTCCCAACCTTTTCGTGTCGTTCATTTTCCATCAATCCCTTCGTATGATGCTATGGCCCAGCAGGACAACGTTCGAATGTAACAAGATGCAACGATTCTGTCGAGCTTAAAAGGCCGGTTCCTGCGCTTTGCTTCTGGTTGTGCACCTTGACGCGACGAGGCCAACTAGAACTAAAACTCAGCTCTCGACACGGCGAGAGGAGCTTTGAAGATGGCGCAGTGTCGACGATGCTCGGAATCGGCATTTAAGCGCATGTCGCAATAACAAAGTGGACGTGGGCTTGCGTCGCGGCGTTCCCTGGATGAGCGTGTGCGCGAATCTCTTGAGGTGGCCACGCGGCATGCCTCATTCCCAGCATCGATGGGTTTTCCCTTTGGCGCGGGCTCATGTCGCATGTTTCTCTCAATAACAGATGGCCCCTGGGTTTGGTTACCTGTTGGATAGGCCATCTCGAGGGGCCACTCCCATCGCTTTGCGTAAAGACGGCGACAATGACTCTTGGGAATACCTGTAACTTGGAGGTGGATCTGCCTTCCTGGTGTCTGAATTGTCCCGCCTCATTTGTGCTGGAGGGGGTGCTTGCGGCATCCTCGATGTCTTTGATGACGATGCTGCGCTCAGTTCAATGCCGTAGTCGTCCAACTCCTGGCCCTTGATGTCCTCCAGCTTGTCTAGTTTGGTGCGCTTTCGATGCAAGTGCCAGAGAAAGACGAAGAAGCAGCAGAGGCAGAAAAGACTGCACCTCAGCGTTAGATTCGGTCACCGCCACAGCTTTCCACGGGGTTGCCAACTTACGTTGCTAGTAGAACCCCAACGATCACTGTTTTTGAAGATACTTGAGGCTTTTCGCAGAGGTTCATGTCAGGCCGTGGATGGCACGAGTCCTTGGCCTCCCGGGGTTGAAGGCGGGTAATTTCGAAGCCGCCGGCGCTCGAGGCCAGCGCGTCGCTGCTTTCGTCAAGATACATGCTGGCGATCCCTTGGCTGTATTCGTATGTATGCACCTGTTATGAATGATATTATTTGCGTTGTATGTTGGAAAGGTGCTAAACGAAGTGAAGTTGGCGATCTGAACAACATGGGGAAGGGACTTGGCAGAGACACCAGACCAGAGGGAAGGGACGGAAATTGCACGATACCCCTGTCCGGCCTCCCTTTCCACTCTCGTCGTTAGTTCCAGAAGGCATATCACGCGATCAATGGGGAAGCTCGATGTTTCACCGGACACAGCCCCCCCAAAGCCTGTACTTGGTACGACGAATACGAACCAACGATGCACAGCGAAATCAGGATCATCCTGGTCAAGGAGAGGAGCTAGCATAGCTTGAGAATCGTCAATGTGAAACTCGTCATTCCATTTGCATTTCCGGAGCCTGGCGCTTCTACCATGCATATACTCCGTACTCCGTACCCGATTTGATGACACTACAGTGGAGCAGAACCACGCAAAACGACGGCGGGGGCTCGATCTGCTTGGTGTTGTAGCGGGAAGCCATTTCATTAAACCAAGTGGGCTTCCGCCCATCCACGATTCCCCAGATGCACTAACTGGACCCTTGTTTCACGGCGTAATGCCGCGCTGTTCCTGCGTCTCAGCCACGGCCTCTGCGTCCTCGGCCTTCCTCCAGGCCACGCCGTGCCTCTTTAATCCCCAGATTAAAGGTGCTTGAAACAGGACAAGGATGGCGAAGATCCCAAATGTCCAGCCAGACCCGATGGCTCGGATGAGTGGGTTTAACGACGCCGTCCCCGCCCCCGCGCCCAAACAGCGCACCAGGTTGAATGCCGCCTGGGCCGTCGCGGAACGATGGGCATTGTAGTCCGTGAGCAGCGTGCCCGTCATCTAAATTGCAGAGAGGCTTAGCAGTGGCGCGTTCACCAGCGGGGAGGACGTTGTTGGTAATTACCGTGAAGATGGCCGATGCCGTCGCCCCCGCAAGAACTTGTGTCACGACCATCGAGGCCATGTGCTATCGATCTGTTAGCCCCCAAGTCAGAGCTGTTTCTAATGAGACGGCGGCGAGGTGACTTACCGTCTTGAACTCTGCGACCAGTCCATAACCAACCGTTGCCAGCGCGCTTAGAAAGGTCGCCACGTACAGGCCCTGCAGGCGTGTCTCCTCAATTGGAAATCCCGTCATCTCGTGGACATGTCGGACATCCATATCCTCTGCACCAAACCTGCGACACGCGCGACGGAAATTCCAATCGAGATACTTGCCTGCTCCAATTAACACGTTTTACCCTCAAGTAATAGCCAGGTGCGACAGTACCTGTGAGCTTGGCGGAGACTGCTGATGACACCCCAGCCGGCAGGTAAATCAGCCCCGCCTGCAAATACGTTAGGTCGTAAATGTCGATGGTTAGTGAGGCTAGAGATGTTTGCAGTGTGATAAAGTTGACGTAGGCCAAAGCTCCGATCAGAATCGTCAAGAGAGACCCCTTGTGCGCAAGAACCGAGACGCATGTAAGAGGATTGGGGAATCGGCATCTCCTCTTGGCTTGTTCCAGAGAGCGATCGTTTTGCTGGGGAGTGCGTGTCGCTTCACGCTTAGGAGATACTAGACTCCAATAGATTCCTTTCGCTGGCTTTTCCCCGTTGCCTATTATCCTTCTTTGCGTTTCGGGGAGAAACATGATCAGAATCAGTAGAGTAGAGCCGGTGAGGATGGACAGGAACCAGAAGATCCAGCGCCACCCGAGTTTGTCTGCCAGGACACCCCCCAGAACTGGACCCAGGGTTGGCGCCATGGTGATGCTACACTATGTCAGCTTCTGGGTACACTTCTATAATTATATCGCTCTCACAAAAGAAAAACGGTTCCAATGAAGGATCCTCTTTCTCCAGCCGTCGTAATGTCTGCAATGACCCCGTACGCAACACTGACTGTGGCCGAAGCACCGACACTCAGCAATATCCTAAAAACAAGCAAGACACTCCATCTGTTCAGAGTGGCCATTCCAAGGTTCGCGCCAAGCATGAGGATGAACAGCATGATGTAAACAGGCTTGCGCCCGCTTTGGTCCGCAACGGCTCCCATGAAGGCGGGAGCAATTCCGGCGACGACCATGTAGGCGGTCACAGTCAGGTTCATGAGTGTTAAGGATACGTTGAGCGCCTCTGATATCGGAGTAAGTGCTGGAAGGTAGATCAAGCTACTTAGAGTCGAGAACATGGCAGCGAAAGAGGTAAGCAGAGAGATCCATCGCTTCTGCCATTTTGAGAATAGCAGAACGGTTTCACTTGATGTTCTTGCCGGTTCGACATCCGTGTTCTGTTGTTGGTTGCTTGTGTCCAGGGGCGGCTCGTCCACTGAGTGCCGGGTAGCATCCGTGGTTGGAGCTCCGTGAGCAAGCGATTTATTGACGGTCATTTACGGGAGAGCGGGTGGTTGTTTCTAGGATGGCTATGGTCATTCTGAGTGGTGTAAATATCTGAGACCGACTTACTAAATAATAAGCTACCTAGCATGGGGTTTTATATGAATCGGCGGTGTAACGCCAAGCAACAGCATCGCCGAGTGAGTCATGTTACTTCCCGTATGGGGAAGGTCCGCGTAGATTGACGCTGTCTTGCACCAAGGCGCCGGCCAGGGGTTCTTGTTGTCTTGCGCTCTTCAATAATCCTTGATCTCGCAGGGAGGTTGTTGACAAAATCTTCAGAGCTCCTGTACTTATCTAAGCTTCAATTACTAGCTCAAACGATTAGCATGGTCCTCAACCTCACCCTTTGTATTAGTGTTACATTCTTGTTGATGCTACCCGGCCAGATCCACTCACTGCGGCGTAAGACTAAAGACGGCTTGCTAATCGAAGACCCTGAATACTAGGTGCTATGCTACACTAAAAAGAGCGTTCTGCTATCGGTCAGCAGTTTTGACTCAATCTCTATAAAGTAGCTATACTGGCTACCTGCTTCAAACGAACTAGCCGCGAACCGTCAGACGATTGCGTCTATTTATTCTGCCCGCATGCGCACCCGGTTTCATGGAGCGAATTGAGGAATTTTGAGAGCTGGATCTTACTTGGTAGAGTCGGGGTAGTGGGATGTGCTGGGAATCGTAAGCTAAATATGTAGTCATTTGGGCCGATGGTGAGGTGGTCTTCACGGTAGCCTTTATAAACGAGACAGAGTGGGCAACGTACGATGAATTTATTGCCGTGGGGATTATTGTGAACGTCATACAAAGTGAATAGATTGGGATTTCTTTCCGTTAATCACGTCGCGATGTCACCGTCTTGGTAGTTGGAAGTTCTTGGCTGCCATGTGAGGTGCCTGGGATAAAGCGCTCTCCGACGATGTCCTGGTCTACTAAGAGCCAAGAGAGCACTGTGTCCAGGGCGTCGTATTGTGTTGTTGTTGCAGCTCTCAAGATCCGTTCACTAGGAAAATTTCGTCGTATTGCTCCACGAGGAGAGTGGATCGTGAAGGAGTTGTGATGAGAGGTATGGAGCTCAATAGAGTAGCAGTCACGAAGGAGAAAGACGTGGGCGCAGTCAACCTGTGCTGCTCGAAGGGCCCAGCCCGGCGTTTCGGATGAGCGACTGTTTGGTCTGAGATGGTGGAGAAGTTCACCTAGGGAACGAATTCGGGTTGATCTTAAATGTGCCTACCCCTATTTCTGTGACTTGTTGTTTCTTATTAGTAGGTCGTGCGCGGTTTGCTGGATCGTTCAGATGCTCCATTCTGTCTGCTATGGATTTGTCCGCCGGATGGTAGAGAGGTTGACGCCGAGTCCCTCGGATATGTGGGGCCGGATCGCAAGCTTGACATAGTTTTGTGCCGGTCCGGGAGTTTGACCTTCAAGCGGGCAATTCAATACTAGACAAGCCGAGAGTGGTTTTATAGGAGACCTTGGTAATATAGGCGCTACTTTTGTACTTCCAACAGCTGATTTTATCCCGTCCCCGCTGGAATGCCTCAGCAGAGTTAATTGCCAGCGATAGGATTGCCCCTCATCTTTCGGCTGCTTCGGTTTGAGAGTGAAATCCCAGTAATCTCCAGAACAGCATACTCGCGGTGGGGGCAGCAGTCAGCTTCCGTGTGTTCGGGAAGTAGATAACCCCGAATTGACGGGTGGCGTCCCTAGCCATTGCTCGGGCCCGGATCCGCAAATGTTCGGGATGCGGCAAGTCCCGAGTGCAGCGGCCGACGAACACACGGCCCGTCTGCCCGGCTCCTTGGAAAGCCCGGCAAGGCCTATATAGGGACAGGTACTCATATCAAAGAGTGTGAAATATTCAACATCTTCCCCCGTTCAGCATCATTCTTGATTCGACAAACGCCGACATTGCGAAAGCTAAGGCAACGGCCGAAATTTGTCTCATCCAGTCTGTCAGTGGGTTCTCAGACATAATAAGCGTCGTATCGTGAGGGCACATAAACATGACAAAGCTCTACGATGTAGTCATTGCAGGCGGAGGGCCTGTCGGGCTCTTCCTGGCCTGCGAGCTGGCTCTGCGGCACGTCTCTGTCCTAGTTCTTGAGCGCGACATCAATCCCGAATCTCGCTGGAAGAGCCTCCCGCTAGGCCGTCGAGGCCTCAATACACTGTCGGTCGAGGCACTCTACCGCCGCGGACTCCTGAACAAATTCCTCGACCCGGGCGAGCGAAATTCCTCCCTTATGAAGACGCCCGGTTTCCAATTCGGCGGAGCCTTCGCCGGCATCATGCTCAACCTCAATAAAGTCGACTTGACCCGTTGGAAATACCGTCTTGCCGGGCCAGCCCTGCTTCCCTGTCCTACAAGCGTCGACCTTATAGAGACGGCGCTGACCAAACGTGCCGAGAGCTTGGGTGTCACAATCCTCCGGGGTAATGGCATTACGAAAATCACTGCACAGGACGACGATGGCGTCACGGTGGAAGCAGGAGAAGGTCAATTCTATCGCGGCAAGTGGCTCGTCGGATGCGACGGTGGACGAAGCGTGGTTCGCAAGGACGCGGGCTTCGACTTCGTTGGAACGGAGGCCAAGTTCATGGGATACGCTGTTGAGTGTGAATTCGACCACCCCGAAAAATTGAAAACGGGTTTCCACCTCACAAACACTGGATTGTACATTGTCGCGCCCAACTCTCTGTACCTGGTGGACTTCGACAGCGCCGCCTTTGACCGCACGCAGGAGATCACGCTGGAGCACCTGCAAGACGTCCTCGAACGTGTAAGTGGCGTCACAGGCGCGAAGATCACGAAGATTCATCTCGCTTCCACGTTCACCGACCGAGCCAAGCAAGCAACAGTCTACCGCAAGGGCCGTGTTCTCCTTGCCGGTGATGCTGCACACATACACGGGCCGCTCGGGGCTCAGGGGCTGAATGTCGGACTGGGCGACGCCATGAACCTTGGCTGGAAGTTGGCCGCCACACTCGGACAAGAGTCTGGGTCCGAGGGAAGCCCAGCAGACCTCGCGTTGCTTGACACATACGAGGCGGAGCGTCATCCCATCGGCGCCTGGGTGCTCGAATGGACTCGCGCACAGGTCGCGACGATGCAGCCCGACTTATACGGTGCCTCGGTTCAGACGCTCATTCGCGACCTGATTGACACTCCTGACGGCACCAACCTGTTCATCGACCGCATCTGGGGCTTGTCGCAGCGATACAGCCTCGGCGACGACGAGGCGCACGCACATCCGCTAGTCGGACGCAGCGTGCCTGATTTCGAGCTTCATGATGGATTGAGGCTGGGATCTAAGATGGAGGGAGGACGAGGAATTTTTATTGACTTTGAGGACGATACAGCTCTCAAGGGACTAATCGATCTTGAGAAGTACAAGACCAGAGTCGATTACGTTGGCCTGAGTGTCAAGGATCAGTGTGGTCTCCGTGCCCTTTTAGTGCGACCTGATGGAATTGTCGCCTGGGTGGTGGAAGATAATGTGAAGCCTGACATAGACGCGGTGAAGGCTGCTCTGAAGCAGTGGTTTGGATTGTAAATACGGAAGCATAAACTTCAATGGAACCTATCGCAAGCCGAGCATAATGTCTTTGCAAGCTTCTTGCTTTATTTAAAGACCAGTGAATCGTGTCAATACTAGTTATTATACTAAATAACATTATCTGGGCCAGGTAGATGTAAATCCACTTTCGTAGGAAGTTTACTACTAGGGCAGAGCCGCAGCTCCTTTTTCTATTCCGCCCAGCCGTGATAGATGTGATGTAGAATTCATCCTACCATTTGATGGATGTTAGGCTATCTTGCCTTAATTCCCAAGCTAGTTTTATCACAACTTGTCCCTTTAATGGCTGGGCACTCTTCACTACCTTATGAAGTAGGGCTTCCATACTGGAAATAAGCATGTGACTGAGGATGCTTCACTTCCTTTACACTCTTTATCCTAAGAAACCTAAACCTACACCGTTGTGAATTGTTGCTACAGCTTTTAGTACTACCGGTTTCAACAGCACGCCGTAACAAGATGGAGCCTAGCAACCCGGACTTGACTTTGGCAGTGGTCATTTCAAACCAGATAACCTATGTACTTATGTATCAATATTTCGACCTTTTTATCGATGACTGGCGGGTCCCATATGACAAACTATGATTCAATTTATTTGCTAGAAGGTTGGAATTGTCCCAACTGCAGTACTGCACGTAAGCATTTCAACTTGTGATAAACTTAGTAGTCAATCTTTTCTTTTTGGCTATCGGCGGGCTGCAGATTCTCAAAAAGTTCTCGCCAATCTGATACAGCTTTACACCACACTTGCTGACAGCGCGTGAGCTGCCAGAGTCAAGCCAACTCAAGGCCAGGCTAGTGTGGCCTGTCACAAGCTCTGGATCAAAAGCGTTAAACTTTGAGCAACACGGAAGGCACACACTTCAAAATGGAAGAATGAAGGAGGTGCTTCGGAGCAGGTTCAGGGTCACAACACTAACGAGATCAATCAGGATATAAGGATAAGAAAACACCACTATTGATAGATGAAATTGACCAATCTAGGCTCTAAGTTATCGCCCTTTTTCGCGTGGAACACTCAATCAGATTGATATCTTTTGTCTATTTATTTTAGCTCTGAGTTTAGCAGCACTTTAGCTGTCGTTATAGTCTTCTATCTCGTATCCCTCTGGTGACTCTAAATCTAGATAGGACGTAGCACATAGCCATTTGGTTCAAAGGATATGGCTACCCACGACAAGACCTGGACCTGTTACTGGGGTTTTTGAGGGACAAGAAACTTACACTGACGAGACGGGGTTGTGGTCACTCAACCAACTCCAGCCGTTGTGAACAAGTGTTCTCGTTGGGTTCATCTGTCTCATTTCACAAATGATCTTCTACCCACCTCCTGTACTTCAAAGTTGACATATACTTTGCCTATTTGGACTTCCCCAGATGAACATCTTCGATCCTGAACCGTCAAGTTGAAAAGCTACTGCAGTGAATACATCCACGTATTATCCTAAACTCATCGCGAAAAGAGTTCGTGGTAATCGCTGTGCCCGTACGCTGCTGTAGACATGCAAAGGGGTCCCTAATCCTAGATCTCGAGCTTAGCTTTTCCGCTGATTGATTTTGACTGGACTGGTTGATGTGGGATTTTCAAAAATTGGTAGGAAATTCGCTGTCGTGTCGTATGGAAAACGATTGTCTAGTATTAGGCAGAAGTCCCCGCCGACATGTATTTTGAAGCTAGAACGGAAGTTCGGCAGAAAAGTGGAAACGGCAGCCTTACATGAATCAACATCCAACGAGGCTCGACAGACGTCAGTCAGTTTCATCCTAACAAATAACAACGACCTCACCAAACAGAAAACCACCGCTTCCACGGCCACAACCCGACGGCTTTGGTGCCAGAGGCCCATCCGCACGTTCTCTCTTCTCCCTTATCCGGGCGTACAATGTCAGCTGTGCCACCCCCGCCGGAGCAAGGTGCGCCTCAGGCCTTGCATCTTCCGCCCTCTCAGCCTCAGCTCTCTAGGCCACAGCGAATCCTTGCATGTGTGCTCTGTCAGCAGCGTAAGATCAAGTGCGACCGCAAGTTTCCCTGCGCAAATTGCATCAAGAACAACACGCAATGTGTGCCGGCGACAAAGACGCGCCCACGAAGACGGCGCTTCCCAGAGCGAGAGCTCCTGGATCGGCTTCACAAGTACGAGGATCTGCTCCGCCGGAACAACGTCAAGTTCGACCCTCTTCATGGAAATCCTAGTCTTGGAGAAAAGGAGTCTCCCGGAGATTGTGACGAGTCGGATGAAGAGCAGCCGCAAGTCGGGGCGGCGGATGGATCACCCTCCGCATCTGTGAGGTCTGACAGCGCATATGAGGCCAAGTACGTTGTTATTTTCCTGCTCTCCCTCTCTTGCAACCATTGCGACTCGCAATCCCCCCCCCCTTTTTTTTTTAGGGCACTCACAAAGCTTTCTGTCCATGTTAACACGACTAACTCAACCTAGAAGTATCTGGCAAGCCATGACCCAAGAGGTAAGACAAGCACGAAGACTGTGGCTTCTTACTAATGCCTTGTTGTTAGTCCCAAGTGCCTGTCAACGGAAGCAACATCCTTCTTTCAGGCCTGCTCGAACTTACAGTCAAGGAGGCGTGGGAAAAACTACCTGATGACAACAACATTTTATTTGGGTCCCCTGCAGCGACCGTCGACATCTCTACTTTTCACCCAGAGACTGTCGATATCTTCAGGCTCTGGCAAGTCTATCTTGACAATGTCAATCCACTTCTCAAGGTCACACATACTCCCAGCCTTCAGGTCCGCATCATCGAGGCCGCCAGCAACGTAAAGAACATCCCGAATGCCTTAGAGGCACTCATGTTTAGTATATACTGCATGTCCATTGCCAGCCTCGGGGCCGTTGAATGCCAGAACATGTTCGGTTTGTCAAAGGAGAACCTCTTGGTAAAGTATCAGTTTGGCTGTCAGCAGGCCCTGATGAACGCTGGATTCTTACAGTCTGCGGACCGCGACTGCTTGACCGCACTTTATTTCTACTTGGTAAGTCTTCAAGATGATTCACCTCACATCTTCTCACGGATATTTAGCTCTCGGTCCGCTCTACCGTGAATCCTCGGTCCGTATGCTGCATATTCGGAGTCGCAATTCGCATTGCGCAGTGTATGGGCATCCACAATGAGTCGGCGTTAGCTAGACACTCCACCTTCGAGGCCGAGATGCGCCGGAGGCTCTGGTGGTCTCTTATGCTCTACGACACCCGCAGGGGCGAAATGGCCGACTTGAAAGACTCTTCGCTATCTCCTACCTGGGATTGCAGGGTTCCTCTCAACGTAAGCGACTCTGACTTACGCCCGGAGATGGGTGAACAGCCGGTAGTTACAGCAAAAGCTACTGAGGCTATCTTTGTCGTTGTGCGCGGCGAGCTGGCAGACTACGTCCGTCAGACATCGTCGCACCTCGATTTTACGAATCCGGCCCTGAAGCCTATTGCGAGACTCCCGAGTAGTGGTGGTCTTGTCGGCCTGGGAAAGAGGATCGAGCAGGAATATCTCAAGTTCTGCGACACAGAGAGCCCCATTCACTTTATGACGATCTGGACGGCACGAGGATACCTCGCCAAAAACCAACTTTTGGAGCACTATTCGAGATTTCCTGGTCCCAACGCCCATCAAACGGACGATCATCGCGACGCTGCCATGTCTCTTGCGTTCAGAATGCTCGAATGCGATACCATGTTGATGACCTCCCCACTCACCAAGGGTTACCGCTGGCTTCTACAATGCCACTTCCCGTTCCCAGCGTACATCCACATCGTCCAAGATCTGAGACGGCGGCCTCTCAGCAAACAAGCAGAACGCGCTTGGGAAGTCATGAGCAGCAACCACGAAGTCCGGTTCCCTCTTCCAGGTCCGTTCAAGAGCCCTCTCTTCAAAATGTTCGCGAAAACTGTTTTACTGGCCTGGGAAGTTCTCGAGGCAGCAGTGGAGTCGGGGGAGCCATTGACTCCGCCAAGGATCGTCTTAGGCGTCAGACAGAGGATGTCGCTGATTGCCAAGATGGAACAAGACAGCAGCACGGAGGAGAGTAGTGGAATCGCAAGCACGGACACCAACGATTTTCCCATGCCCACGCTGATGGGCCTGAGCGACGATAATCTCATGTCTGGCGTTGGATTTCACGATAATCAGCTAGGAATAGGTCCGATGGGCTACCCTAATGTACCCGGGCAGGGTATGTTCAATTTTGGTGCGAGCCAGTTCAACTGGCCTATGATGGGCTGGGATCTAGAATAGAGTTGCTCATAGAGAGATCATACATACATATCCGAGGTTAGGAATCTCAACTCATTGTATTTCCATCAAATGATACACGCCTTGTTTGCTTCTTATATAACTATGCTATCCGCGAAGTCTCTCCTTTCCTCGGTTACGTAGGTCGTGGACGAACAGCATGACTTTCAACTTCGAGCGCGATCGTGTCGCTGTAACCAATGCACTGAAAGTCTGGAACACAGGTTTAAACCATTTTGTTTTCCGCCTGGAGACTAAAAACTCCATTTTCAATTATATTTACTTTTAAAACCTTCGACGCTGGGGTGAAGACTTTCGCGCAGTGTCGTCGAACTTGGTTCTTTGCCAGCTGCTTTCTGTATCCGATCCCAAGAACAAGCAACAATAACAATCTCTATTTACGCTACCCCACCGAACGCTGCCAAGTGCCAAGCACCAGGTGCATCTCAGCATGGAATAACGTTGCGCCGGGTTGAACTTCACCCGGTAAATGACATCATGAGATTCAGAAGATATCACGCAAACACCTTGTATCATAACCGTCGGATACCAAAAGTAATCACAATGCCGCCTTTCTCCCTCACCCGCAGCCTACTTACCTCGAATGATGATGGCTATCAGCGGGCGACCCAATCTGACTTCCTTCGGCTCGCTGCAAATGGCCAGATATCAAAGGAAATCTTGGGCAAATGGCTTGGAAACGACCGACTATATATCCACAGCTATATCCATGGCGTTGGTCGCTTGATCAGCTTCCTTCAATTCCCAGCCACGACTCCTCAGTCGAAGGAAGATCCAGGCGCAACCACCAAACTCCTCGGCTGGCTCGTCGGTGCCTTAGTCAACGTCCGGCGCGAGGAGAAGTTCTTTATTGAGACGGCTGCTCGATATGATATCCAGATCAATCTTGAGACACAAGATGACGGCCGTGTGCCTCAGAATGCGAAGCTCGAAGGCCTACGGCGATGGGAAGCTCTCTTTGACTCGTTGGCTCCCGCAAAAGACGGCAATCTTCCATGGTTGGAAGCTGCAGTGGTGTTTTGGGGGACAGAAAAGTGTTACTTGGATGCTTGGTCCTGGGCAAAAGCCCAGCTCACCGCGCAGGAAGATGCGAAGGGGGACGCAGATGGCGGGGCTCTGAGAAATGAGTTTATTGACAACTGGACTAGTAAAGAGTTTGTTGAGTTTGTAGATGGGCTGGGGGTCATCATTGATGAAGCAGTGGCTGAACAGGTTGGACGAGGGGACGAGGCCGCCAAACAAGAGTTATTCAAACGAGCGGAAGTCAAGTGGCGAGAGGTTCTTGTCGCAGAGGAAGCTTTCTGGCCCAAGATATGAGCGTTGCTGTGTGGAAGAATGAGAAAAACGAAGCATGTCATCAAGTAGTCTATAAATTACTTAGTATTGGAATTGCTAAACTTTGAGAAGTAACTGAACTGTTTTCTCAATATTTCCTGATCCTGACTGTACTATATAACCGTAATTGTGTATCTATTGGCCCTACTAACCTATCTATAAGGCAACCTAATGCATTATAATTACTTGTCACGCATTGATTTCTTTGTCTCGAGCCTGGGTGGTTTCAAAGACCCAGACGGGTTGCAAATATGGCTCAAAGTGTGACATCGATGCGAACCATGTTACTGGGAGACTTGCTGTGCTTAAGTTATTGGGATTGACGGTGCTGAGCATAGCATCTTGATGTGTTATTTGCTATGTTATCTACTGCGCTGCCTTGATCTATCAGATGATATCGACTAGTTAAAGCTAAAAATACTCTAAATATTTAAGAGTGAACTAGCAGTGACCAATCATAGTTTTAGTTATGAGGTTAAAATGGGCAGTTGCGAAGTACACATCTTTCATGAGGTATTTCTCTTTGCTCGTTTATATGGCAATATGCCTAATGGTCGAATCCAAAAGGACGAGTTCGGGACCGAATTTAATAGGACCAGTGGTGTATTTAGCGTGGCAAGGGAATCAGCCTAGAGTGCGCTGCTGTAGATCCATTTAAGTAGTGTACACGAACCCTACCTGTTCAAAGTCTGTCTCATCCATAAACGACTCAATCGCTTCCTCGGTCTCAACAGTAGAGGTAGCAGCAGCAGCCCGTTTCTTGTTCTCCCACGCCGCAAGTGCCCAATAAGCCCCCATGATAGCAATACAAAAGCAATAGCAGACAATCATAGAGATGGTCCCGCCGACGTAAGCCGGTGCTTGGTTAGCCCGGAAGGTCTGAGGACCAATGAGGTTGCCCACGGCATAGCCAATGTACAAAATGGCAAAGACGACGGTCTTCTTGGTGTGGCCCGCGGTATTCGCCTGTGCTAGCCCAATTCCAACAACGTAAGGTCCGAAGTAGGTGTAGAGGAAATATAGACCAACCATCTGGCCACCGATATTGCTGCGAGGAACAGCGTAAACAACCGCGGTGCCGATAATCGGGACGAGGCAAGCAATCATGGCAACGAGGCATCTCCTGTTATGCCACTTTGCTGAGAGAAGGGAGAATACAAAGGCAGCGATTGTCGACACGACACCATTTGGCATGGTAAGCAGCGAAGCCTCCACGCCGGAGTAACCAAGACCAGAAATTATGAGGCCGCCAAAGGTGATGAGACCGCCGTTAGGAATGTTGATGGCAATGTTGAAGAAGAAGAGCAACCAAGTCTTGGGATCGAGCAGGGCTTCTTTCGCTTGGGACCACTTCCAAGTATGGTTGACAATTCCAGTCTTGTTGGCAGCGAGACGGTGGACGGCGTGGTTCTTTTCTCGTTCGCTAAGGAAGAAGGCGTCCATCGGTGTACCGGGCAGCCAAATGAAGGCAATGATAGACCAGATCATAGAAACAGACCCTGGGATGACGTGAGTCAGCAAGGATACGAAAAGGCAGGTGGTTTTCTGGGGAATAGCATACCAGTAAGCAGAAACAAGTATTGCCAAATTGCTAGGGGAGCGCTTTCTGGGATATGGCCAATAGCCCACGAGAGAAAGCCGTTAAAGACGGAACTAGCTGCAGCAAAGACGAGGGCGTTCCGCGGAGGCTGCTCGGATTTGAGATAGAACCCGGCAAGAATCAGCGAAATGCCGGGGACGATGATGGCCTCGAACATTCCTTGGGTGGCGTTAGCAAACAAGGCGGTGAAGTACGCTCGAGTAATTCAACGTACCCATCAAGAAGCGGAGCGATGCAAGTCCGGCAAAGTTGTGGCAGGCCGCAAGAAAAAGAGAGCACGCGGACCATCCAATAGAGCATACACAAAGGTACTTGGCGCTTGGGAAACGGTGGATGAGCCAAGATGAGGGAAACATTCCGAAAAGAGCCTGCGTGATAAGAACTTAGCCGATGAATACTGTTATGAGAGCGAGTGAACTTACACCCAGTGATAGGATGGATCCAAGCCAGCTGTACTGTTGACCGACAAGAGCATTATCTTCGCGAAGACCGTATAGGGCCGATGTTCCCAGTGCAACTTTGTCGATGCTGGTGAACGAGCAGTTAGCACCGATGATTGTTGGGTAATGGATCAGAACCAACTTACGCTCCAAGGGTAGCAACAAGGAACAACTAGACGCGCGGCTGTTAGTCCTAATACTGTGCTTGTAGCAGTCAAAATGCAAGTCATACCATCGGAAGCAAGATCCAGTCAGTCTTTCTCTTGAACTTCTTCTCCTCTTCTGGCGACAACGGCTCATAGTGCTCGGCATTGTTCAGATAAGTTGCTGCTTCGTCTGTCTGTCGAGCATCAAACTTCTGGGATTCACCTATTTCGGCTTGAGGCGTGGAAGCTCTCTCCATGGAAGGAGCTTCCTTCTTGTCGTTGTTCAGATCAGACATTGCGAACTGCAAGCCAAGAGGGAAAGGATTGTTGTTTCTGAAGATTGACTGTAATGTTACTCAAATTGACTGCAGTCGTTGATGGAATGAGATTCTCTTGGGGGGCGAGGAGACGATCTTATGTCGAGGATGAGGAGTAGTTAATCAGCAAACGATAAGGTCGCGACTGCCTCTAGCCGCGATTGGAGAAGCGAGAAACTGTATCAAGTGACAAGAGTAAAGAGTCAGGCGAGTGGAGCTGCGGATCTGGGGTAACTGAACATCATGGGGCTACAGGCTAAGTTGCTTGGTGTTGGCACTAAGGGACCAAGCGTGTGCTGTGTTAACCTGGTATGTCCGATATCGTTGCGACCTAAGACAGGCATAGCCTAGTTCAGCATTGACATGGAGGGCCGGTTCGCAGACAATCATTCGTAACAACTAACAATCAAGGGATGGGTTGCTTTTCAAAACTGGGGGAAGGTCGTTTCGCTAGAGGAGCAGCCCATCCGTTATCATGCGCGAGCTACAGATACAAGCAGCATCAAGGATAGCTGTCGATACGCAGTACAAGTACATGTACGGGACACGGATAGACCCTGGATATCGATGCTGGGTGGGCCGTCAAGTGACGTATTGCCGAGTAATGTCCCTGGTCAGCTCGTTTCGACCTTCCTCCAATTCTTGACACCGGTGACCCCCTGTAACCCGCTGATATCGAGAATTCGAGATAATCAGCTCATGCACAGTCGCATTCGTGGGGTCGCAACGATGCATCATCATCACGACTCGGCTGCGACCGACACCACTTTACTTTTTCCAATTCCTTATCTTTTTTAAATATCGCGACCATGAGGGCTCACATTGTCGCCCGCCAAATGACCAAGTCAAAACCTAATCATGGACGAATCAATTTTGATAGTCGGAGCTGGTACCTTTGGCCTGTCGACGGCTCTTGACCTCGCGCAGAATGGCTACCGAAACGTCACGGTACTGGATCGAGCCTCGGAAATTCCATCGCCTTACTCGGCCGGCTGTGACCTTAACAAGATAGTCCGGGCCGAGTACGAAGATGGCTCCTACACCGACCTCGCCTTGGACGCCATCAAGGCCTGGAAATCGCCCTTCTTTGCACCGTACTACGCAGAGACGGGCCTCGTTGTAGCAACCTCCAGCAGCGCCGAAGACAAGGCGCGAAGCTCGCTTTCCAAGTCTTTTTCCTCAATTGCACACCATCCAGGCTTTCCTGCGGACTCGTTCCGACCAATCGGGGCTGGTCAAGGTCATGGTCAAGATATGCGGTCTCTCGTTCCCAGTTGAAAGGTGCCGGCACGGATGGCTGGACTGGCTACTTCAACAAGCACGGAGGCTACGCCCGTGCTGGTCGCGCAATGGCCAAGATGCATATCGAATGCGAACGTCTAAGCGTGCGCTTTATCCTCGGAGAAGATCAAGGCCACGCTGTCTCGCTCTTGTTCGACGGCAAACGCTGCATCGGAGTCAAGACGGCATCTAACAAGGAACACAAGGCCTCCCACATTATCCTCTGTCTCGGGGCTCACGTCGCCCGTCTTCTCCCGTCGATTGCGCCCCAGATTGTTGCAAAGGCGTGGTCTGTTGCACATCTGCAGCTCTCGCCAGAGCAGGCAAAGTCCATGGCTGGCATCCCCGTTATCAACTGCCGAGACCTTGGCTTCTTTTTCGAGCCCGATGCCGAGACTGGCCTGTTGAAGCTGTGTGCTCACAGCGCCGGCCTGACCAACTACGAGCCAATTGGCGTCGACATTGATAGTCGCATGAGCGTCCCTACTAGCTCTAGTAACAAGGCTGACAACCAAGGCCGTATTCCACGAGACGACGAGGACAAGATTGTGAAGCTCATCACCGCCACTATGCCCCAGTTCTCTGGCCTTCCACTGACGCGCAAGTTCATATGTTGGTGTGGCGACACAGCGGATTCCAACTATATCATCGATTACGTCCCCGACACCGACTCTCGTTCTCTCATGGTCTTTTCTGGGGACAGTGGGCATGGATTCAAAATGCTGCCTATATCGGGTTCATGGGCGCGACAAGTTTTGGAGAAAGGAGCGCAAGAACTGGATCGGTGGAGGTGGAAAGCTACACCAGAGGGAGATACAAATGACATTCACTGGAGAGTGGGAAGTGTTAGAGATGTGAAAGACGTAGTGGACTGGGTGGCCGAGGATGATGGTCATCATAAGAACCTAGGTCCAAGACTCTAGTAATGAGTAGTTAGTAAAAGGCCACGGAGATAATCCATCGCGATCTCTATGCCAGACTCAATAGCTTCCCTCTTGTTTCTACCAAATCCTCCCACCGCTCATAATTTCCCAGATCTCTATCCAGCCACACATCTCTAACCACCTCCTCCACTCTTATAATACTAGCTAACGGCCTCGCCTTGATCATGCTGGTCAACATGTCAAGTACCAGTCGTCGATCGTCCTCATTCCAGACACCCAGAGTACCCACAACGAATAAAGGGAAAGTGAGCGATGGTCGCGGTGGTAGCTTGGTCAGAATCCGCATCACTTGGGCTGTTAGCATCTGAATCACAGGCGATGACGGCGTGGCGCTGTCTATACAGGTGTAGAGGTATATCAATGCGCATAGCCTTTTGCTTTCGGCGATATCAGACAACTCGGGTGGCGCTGAGCCCTTGGTTGTCGAGATACGTTGGCCGAGGCGTTGAAGGGCGGTTTCGATGCGGTTGCGGCGAGCCATGAACGCACTATTGTTACTGGGAGAAGCCGGCTGGTTCCTTATATCTGTGATCAGAGTGCTGGTTTCCGACAATTGCTGTATCAAGCCGCGAGAGCATCCGATCATGACGTCGATCTCTGTTTCGTCATCACCGGCGAACCACTCACTCGGTTCAAAGAGCGTCTCTTGGATCCAAGCTGTGCGGCTCATGATTTCGTGTGAGACGAACCACATAACGCAAAACCGCCGGAAGCTGTCAGGCGCATCGTGACCTTTCGGCCAAAGGATGCTGCACAACATCCGGGCGGCTTTGAGATGTGCTATCCACGTTGATGAGCATGCCTCGACGATTTCCTGACATGACAGTACTATCATTGTGGCAAGAACCGAAGCCAGACTATTGGAAGATGCAGAAGCAGCGCTGCCTTGTGATGATTCAATCTCCTGTCTTAGACCCCGTAGTGCCTGGACTTTGTGATGGGCAGATATTTGCCGATAGCTTCGCTCGCCGGGGTTTCTGAAAGACAGTTCGTGGGCTGACCAGCTGAGGACAGAATGATAAAGAGGCGCCGAGGTTAATGAAAGCGGCGCAATGAATTCGAGGTAGGGGTTTTCTGTAAGCGAATTGCTCAGGTTGGGGCATAGAGTTGTGATGTAAAAGTCAAAGAGATGCAGTTCCAACAGGTCCCCATCTAGGGAAGCGGTGGCAAAACCGCTTATACCAGTTCGATACAGAGTCAACTGTCCTTGATCGTCTTCCGGGTCGTCTCCCGGATCGTCTTGGTGTGTGAAGGAAGAAGAGGGACAGAGGGCTGGTTGTGATTGAGATTGATCTTGACCCGCCACGGGCTCTTGTAGCGGCCGGCGCTGATTGAGGAAGCCATTAGTAGAGGCGTTGAAGAAATAGAAATGGCCTCTATAGCTATTGAGAGCGGGTGAATGGCTACGAAGCGACGTCTTAGACGACTTGCCATGGACGCCTGTAACTCAGCTCGATTAGCGCTTGTCCCGCTTGAAAAGCCCAGGTAGTAACTGATTTATCAATCACTGTGCTTACCTTGTCGACCAAAGCATATACCCCTAGCCAGAGCCTCCTCTCTCCACAACAGCTTCATACCGTACTGGCATTGGTGTTGATTTCGGACACAATTGCCGCAGACGGGCTTCTCCAAGCTACATCTGACGCGGCGCTCTAGCAACGATGGAGGATTGATCAGCAAGCGTATCCACATGAATTCATGAAGTGATGGATCCTGGGGTAGGTCCCGGTACCTTTGCATTTCCAGCAGGCATTTCTTCCTCGTTTCTCCATGGCGCGTTTGTCCACGTTTTCAGTGATGAACTGGGGAATGGAGGAGGTGATGATGCAAGACTAGGCCGGGGGGCTTCTCCACGAGTCCATGGGCTCGAGACGAGGCGATAAGGAGGCGGGGTCCGGGTGTGGTTACACGTATCTAGATAGTTAGATACAGACGGGGACTAGACTGGATTAGACTACGTAATTATGCGCTGAGGAGGGGCCCAAGATTCTGCTTGTGTGTGTGTGGGAAGGTCGAAACGAGCTGCCCATCGGTGGAGACTACTTAGACGAGTCAGAAGATGGGAGAAATCCGGGGTAGCGCGGAGAGTGGAGATGGTGACAGGCATTTTGTTTACTGAGATAGCAAATGATAGGCTATCTTGTTGGGTTGGTCCTCTCCACTACGATAACAACAGAAAACCAGGGTCCAACGAATCTGATGTAACGCGCCCAACTGCTCTGAAGTCACATGCGGATCTTTGTGTCAGCTACCGAAATACTACAGAAGGTCGTTTCGACTATGCCGTTGAGATGGCTAACCGCTCAGGGCACATATATGCAAGGCCCTGGGCTGTCTTCCCAAGTTATCCTCATAGACATTGAGTACCTCGTCGTCTTTCTAGATCCAGGATCAAAGGCCCGCTCATCCCATCATCATCTTCTTCAATATTCTTCAGCGACCACCTGCTATCATGGGGGAACACATTGTCGACCCGATGACGGATTCTATCCTCATCGCCATGGACAGGGGTGGCACCTTTACTGACGTCTGGGCGTCGGTCGAGGGCAAGGAAGACCTAGTATTCAAGCTCCTTTCCGTGGATCCTGACCACTACAAGGATGCTCCAACCGAAGGTGAGTCGGGGATGCAGACCAGGTAATTCAACGTAAACTAATCTGTTCTTAGGTGTTCGGAGAGTACTGTCACACTACCTCGGCCGAGAGATCCCCAAGACAGAACCCTTGCCAAAAGCCCCCATCCGCGCTATTCGCATGGGCACGACTGTTGCAACCAATGCTCTGCTGGAGCGAAAAGGGACACGCCACGCCTTTTTGGTGACAAGAGGCCATAGAGATGTCTTGGAGATCGGCTCACAACAACGTCCAGACATATTCGCCCTTGACATCCGCAAGGCGTCCGTTCTGTATGACACCGTCGTCGAGATCGATGAGCGAGTCACCCTCGAGCATTATGACGAGGCTCCCGATCGCGTCAACGGCACTCCCAAAGCCATCCAAGGCGAAATTGTCAAGGGCGTAGGTGGTGAACTCATCCGAGTTCTAGAAAAGCTCAACGAAGAAACGACAAAGACATCACTCCAACGCCTAAAGGATCAAGGTTACACCACAGTTGCCGTATGCCTTGCACATTCGTTCCTTTACTCTGACCATGAGCGGAAAGTCGAAGAGATCGCCAAGGGTCTCGGCTTCGAGCACGTCGCCTTATCCTCGGCGGTTGGCGCCAACATGGTCAAGATGGTTGCCCGGGGCGGCTCGGCCTCTGCGGATGCATATCTCACTCCTGAGACACATAAATACATCTCGAGCTTCGCCTCTGGTTTTACAGATGGAAATCTCGACGGCCTACGTTGCGAGTTCATGCAAAGTGACGGAGGCCTAGTCAACTACAAGGCCTTTCGGGGCATGAAGGGCATTCTGAGTGGACCGGCGGGTACGTCTTTCTTCTCTTTGGCCAGGGAAATCCATATTTGTGCTAATTAACGTCGGTATTCTAGGCGGCCTGGTAGGATACGCTAGAACTTCTTATGACGGCCAGACTCCTCTTGTCG
The DNA here is from genome assembly GCA_013756995.1 of Neonectria neomacrospora. NCBI lineage: Eukaryota > Fungi > Ascomycota > Sordariomycetes > Hypocreales > Nectriaceae > Neonectria > Neonectria neomacrospora. The sequence continues at coordinate 21,552 of JABSTB010000286.1, forward strand.
GGTTCGACATGGGTGGCACTTCCACCGACGTGAGTCGCTTTGGCGGCACGTTTGATCACATCTTTGAGATGACTACAGCTGGGGTTACGATTCAGAGCCCCCAGTTGGATATCAACACTGTTGCGGCCGGTGGTGGCAGTATTCTTAGCTGGCAAAACGGCCTCTTCAAAGTCGGTCCGGAGAGCGCTGGTGCCCATCCAGGTCCAGCGTCATACCGCAAGGGTGGCCCTCTTACCATTACAGATGCTAATCTCCTACTCGGTCGGCTGTTGCCCGACTATTTCCCGAACATCTTTGGTCCCACAGAGGATCAGGCCCTCGACATCGGAATCGTGAGGGACAAGTTCACCCAGCTAGCCGAGGAGATCCGAAAGGACACTGACAGAGCCATCTCTCCCGAAGAGGTGGCAGTCGGGTTCATCGAGGTGGCTAATGAATCCATGTGCAGGCCAATTCGAGCTCTCACTGAGGCTCGGGGCTTCGAGATCACCTCTCATAACCTCGCGGTCTTTGGCGGCGCTGGAGGTCAGCACGCTTGTGAGATTGCAGAAAATCTAGGCATCTCCAAGGTGGTTATGCACAAATACTCAAGTCTTTTGTCGGCATATGGTGAGGAATACAAAACATGCTGAAAGTGAGTCTTCAAACTATGCTAATAATACTAGGGATGGCTCTCGCCGAGGTAGTTCAAGAGGCTCAAGAGCCTTGTAACGAATTCTTGACGGCCGAAACCATCGACAGCATCAACACTCGTCATGAACATCTTCGCAACTATACAACTACCGAGCTAGTCAAACAAGGTATCGAAAAGACAGCGGTAAAACACGAGATGTATCTAAACATTCGATATCGAGGCAGTGATACAACCCTCATGATCTTGAAACCAGCCGATGGTGACTGGAAAAAGGAGTTCGTGGCAGAACATCTTCGAGAGTTTGCCTTCGTGCTCCCAGAGGACAGAGAAATCATCGTCGACGATATACGTGTCAGAGGGATCGGTATCAGCTCAGAGAACACCAAGGATAACGACGCGCTTAAAAAGGAACTCCACGAGGATAAGTTTGAGGTCATCAATAGCAAAAAGAGCTCGAATGAAACAGTGAGAAGGCTTACATGGCTGTCTGGATCCCATAGCTAACAAGTTATAGCGGCCCATCTACTTCAAGGATAGCGGTATGCACCAGGCAAGTGTGCTCGTCCTCCAGGACCTTGATCGCGGCAGCATTGTCACTGGACCGGCCGTCATCATTGACAACACGCAAACAATTGTGGTTGCCCCAGGGAGTAGAGCCCGAATTCTCTCCAACCACATCGTTATCGACGTTAAGTCCCAGGCAGTTGACCGAGCTGACGGTGCATCTGCTGTTGACCCTGTCCAGCTCTCTCTGTTCGGACACCGATTCATGAGTATTGCTGAGCAGATGGGCCGGGCGCTGCAAAAGACGTGTGTGTCGCTGAACATCAAAGAGAGACTCGACTTTGCCTGTGCCATCTTCGGTCCCAACGGTGATTTAGTTGCCAACGCACCTCATGTTCCTGTCTTCTTAGGCAGCATGAGCTATGCTGTCAAGGGCCAAATCGATTTGCTTGGTGACCAGATGCGCCCAGGAGATGTATACGTGACCAATCACCCCGGTAATTTCTTCACTCCTCAATAGGAGATAGGTCGCTTGCTAATTACTATGTAGTCCATGGTGGAACCCATCTTCCCGATCTCACTGTCGTCACGCCCGTCTTTGACAAAATTGGCAAGGGCATTGTCTTCTTTTTGGCCTCGCGCGGGCATCACACGGACATTGGAGGCTCTGAGGGAACTTCCATGCCTCCGAACTCAACAGAGCTCTGGCAAGAAGGTGTTGCAATCAAGACTTTCACCATGATTCATGACGGCAAATTCGACACTCAAGGCATTGCCAATATCTTCGCCGAGCCGGGTGAGAGACCGGGATGCAACAGCACGCAACGACTAAGCGACAACATCACGGATCTCCAGTCATTTGCTGCAGCAAACAACAAGGGTGCCAAACTTCTAAGCAAGTTGATCGATCAGTATGGGCAGACGACGGTGCATTTTTACATGGACGCTGTTCAGGCCAACGCTGAGCTCGCGGTGCGGAAGTTCCTCAAGGACGTCCGGACGAAGTACCCCGAAGGCAAGCTTCAGGCCATTGGTTACATGGACAACAGCTCTCGCATTCATCTACAAGTCCGCATCCGAGACGATGGGAGTGCTACTTTCGACTTTACCGGCACAACAGTGGAGCTGTACGGTAACATGAACGCTCCCAAAGCACTTACATATTCCGGCATCATCTTTTGTCTCCGAGCCATGATTGGCGTGGACATTCCCTTGAACCAGGGCTGCCTATCCCCGATCGATGTCATTCTCCCCAAGGGATGCTTCCTGAATCCGTCTGACGCAGCAGCCGTTTGTGCTGGAAACACGCATACCTCTCAGCGTGTCTGTGACACCATTCTTCAAGCGTTCGAGGCAGCAGCAGCGTCACAAGGATGTATGAACTGCGTCGGTTTCTTCGGCGGAGAGTCTGTTGACGAGAGCGGCCGCACCAAGGGTTTCGATTTCTCTTTCGGCGAAACTATCTGCGGCGGCTCTGGTGCAGGGCCAACTTGGCATGGCGCCCATGCCGTCCACACGCACATGACCAACACGCGTATCACGGACGCTGAACTGATGGAGAAGCGCTATCCCGTTCTGATGCGCGAGTTCAGCATCCGCCGTGGCAGCGGTGGCAAGGGTGTCTTCAACGGTGGTGACGGATGTCGAAGAGTCTACGAGGCTCTCGCGCCGCTCAGCTTCAGCGTTATCACTGAGAGGCGATCCACGCGGCCGTATGGGATGCGTGGCGGCGAGGAAGGCTCGTATGGATCAAACACGTGGAACAGGAAACAGCCGGACGGATCAATGAGAGGCGTGAATCTGGGCCAGAAGAACATGGTGAGAATGAGTCCCGGTGATCAACTTATCATGGTTACGCCCTCGGGGGGTGGCTATGGCACGCCTGTAGGGGAGGCAGTGCAAAATGGAGTGAATGGCGGGTATGCGAATGGGGAGGTGAAGCAGGCCTTCCAACCGAGGGCTGCAGGAAGTCTAGCGATTTGGGAAGCAGGCCAAGCGGACTTTTAGCTGTTGAATAAACGCAGAAGTATTCCAATCCCAAGGGGGAGTTAAAAGATAACTCTTCTTAACAATGCGTGATCTTGGGTTGTGATGCTCATATTAAACTAATTACAGGAATCGAAAATTCCAGAGATGTCGCTCAAAGATCTCTACACATTCGGACAAAGACTTGCATGAGCTAGCAGGTAATCATCACTACAGCGCCATCTACGGCGTTGCCCAGCCAGTCTGTATCTACACGACTTTAGTCGTCTTTGAGGTCTCGGCGAACTTTCAATTGTAGGAGAATAGTATCTTTAAGTATTTGAACTAGTATTCAATAACTCTGAAGAGAATACAGTTGTGTGCAATGCAGGCCGTCAAGGCCAGCAGCCTCGTGGCATGACATGTATCAACAATGAAAAATGAAGAAGAAGAAAGTAAGTGGATGGAGAAGGGAAATTGTTTGTTGTAGCTGCTGTCTCCAGCCTTTCCAAGACCTGCTCGGACTCAAGCGGAGATTTCCACCCAGCTAATTGACTCAGTGAACCCGTTGGTCAACGGCTGTTCCCCAGTGATAAGGCGGGGGCCAAGCAAAAAGTCCATGGGGGCAGTTGGGATGAATTTCGTATCGGTAATCTCTTTGAGAAACTTGCCGTCGAGGTAGAGGGCGACACGGTTGGAGTCGTACTCCAGTGTGGCGTTGTGGTATTTCTGGTCGTACAAATCCACCCCCGTGTCGACCTTTAGGGAAACGGCTTTACCGTTCCTGGCACTCTCGAAGCGCAGCTGGGTGTTGGTAAAGCTCTGGTCGGTGGTGTAGCCGAAATTGATCTCGTTGAACTTGCCCGAGTCGCCGTCATCCCACAGCGCAACTCCCCACCAGACGGCCTGCTCCGGACGCTCCGTCAAGGAGAACGACGCGGTGAAACGGCCTGAGGTAAAGCGCTGGGGCCTGTAGCGGGCCTTGGACCAGGAGCCGGAGTTGTCGGGCTCGATGCCAGTCTGCAGCCGGAAACGGGCCTTGCCAGCCTCGATGACTGGGCACGTGTATTCGCAGCTCCACGTATCAGTGTTGAAGGTGGTGAAGTCCTCCTTGAACGTGGAACGCGCAATGAGTGGTGCGTGGGTGTGGCCGAGTGACTCGGCGAGAGGACGCGCCTGCACGTTGATGCCGGCCACGAGCAGCACTGCGGCCAGACACCGGATGATGCTATGCCTGTTGGTGATCATGGCTTGTGGTTTAAAGAAAGTGTTCAAAAGTTGGCTGTTAAAGAATGAATAAGAATGCAAGAATGAAAGAATGTAGGGACTGTGATAGACTGGTAGTTACCAAAGGCTTTAGAGATGTAACTACGTCTTATACCTGAAGTTTCAACATCTTTATTCATGTCCAAACCGGTAATTCCTAACCCCGTACGATATTGCGACTCATGGTAATCAAACAGGGCCTGCTAGCGGGTCCTTCAATGAATTACCAACAGATCCTTCAAGAAGCCACCAACAGATCTTTCAAGGTTCTACCAACAGATTCATCAAGGATCTGCCAAGGTGTCGCAAGACTGAGCCTTTCCCAGTGGCTTATCACAGCAGTCTGGACGATCGACCTTAATTTCCTCCACTTTCATGGTCTAACTCCTATCATGCATTTTCCCCACGTCTGGGTTCTCAATCCTCTACTTTCCAACTCCAGATCCATGGGTTCTAGCGTTTGAGCGCGCTAAAGGTCGCATCACCTTGGCATCGTACTGCGCGTACTGTCTAGGATGGCGGATGACAGCTCCGAAGGATTTTAGCGTACTCCTCATCGTTTTTCGTCCAAACAATTTCAAACCCGAAGGGGTGCTTGTTTGAAGCCGGGGCCATCAAACATGCTCAATGTGGGGCGATGGCGACTTTGACGACGTTGGCGAGACGGAAGGCAATGGAGAACGCTACGAGGTCCGTAATTAACTAGAACTTGAAAGACGGATACTCTTCCGGGCATATGTATATTGTATGAGTGAATATTTCAGGTTTCACAGGCACATGATGGTGGAATGGAAACTCACAAGGTGGCTTGATGCCAAGCCGAAGTGACATAGTTGAAACAGTCCGGCACAACATCCGACGGCGCTGGGGACTTGGTTCAGGGCCGGGCCAACGACAACCCGAGCTCTGGGAAGCAGGTGCTCCCTCATGAATTACTAACATGGCATGGTGCTAGCGCCAACCGAGAATACCGTTGATGGAATGGTTGGGACTGCTAACAGGAAGTAGGGGTCAGTGTCCCGATATCTTGATGATGATGAAGCTGGAGCTCATCAACCATTCACTTCCGTCTTGGCACACGGCCGACTCGGCCTCGCTTAGAGAATGAACACAGGCAATTACAGTTCTCCTTGTCGTCACCTAGAGGAGTTCATCGTTACATTGTAAAGGAGAGATTTAAAGTGTTGGCCCTCTTACACGACTGAAGCATGAGGCGCAAAAGTGACTGGCAGGGGTGAAATCCTTTCTGAGAAAGCAATCATCGTCTATTGCGGCTTTATCTTAATTTTTATTATGGCTCCTTTCGAGACACGTCAAATTGACTCTCCTTGTGGGGGTCTACAGTGCTCTAGGTTTAGGTGTCTTTTCTCGTAAATACCAACGGAGAGGTTGGAACCTTGAACTTCTTATGCAAAGTGGAAGGGTTTCAGCTCTATCAAATACCTCATGATCGGTTTGTAAGTTGACCGTATTTCCCTTGGCTGGCGAGCCGCTCACATCACTTGTCATCCAAGCAGTTTTCACTAATCCACTCCGGTGCTTACAACCTAGGTATTGAAGTATTGTCGGCATTTTATAGCCCAGAGGTCCCTTTTTATACCAACAATGCTCATTATAGGTTTGTACAACTTGGTTTTAGAGTTTAACTCACAAACGTGATTGTTGGTTACCAAGTCGTACCCTACAGGTTCTGCGATCTAGCGTCAGAAGAAGAGTCAGTCCACACAGAAAAGCATTCCTATCAGTGATATAAGCCTATGATATGTTATTATCCATATGAACGAGTATACTCACTTTAAATGGGTTGCTGTAGAAGCCCTCGAAGATGCTCGACTTTTAACTCCCGACTCCCCCTGAACTCAGTCAAGATCCCCTCTAGACAAAACGTTGAAGATGATAGAGTGGAGCTCGAGCGTCTTGATTTCATTTTGTCTATAGTATCCAAGCCGATTTCGGGATGAGAAACGTACAGAGCAGGCGAGCGACACTCCGTCATACGCAGAAACCCCCTCTTAGGTACATCACATCCGCACAAGTACATCGCACCGCTCCACACAGATGAGTGAAAGTCAGCCTTACAAGTACTACCAATGAGGTTCTCGGACCCAATATAAAATGAGTTATCGGTGGACGAAGCCAAGACCTTATGGCTATTAGACTCTTGTTAGCTGGAGGGCGAGAGACTTTATTGGAGGCTAGTCGGCGTGCTTGGTTAAGATTCCAAGCTACGAACACATGCATCCTTGGCCAACGCCAAAACCGACCACTCTTGGAGAAGGGCTTGGGAAGGCCTTCACCGGAACTTACCGAGCCTGATTCTACAAATGCATTGTATTCAGCATAATGAGGCGCTACTCCGGTAGGCGCATGGAACCACAGCGGGAAAAACGCCTGAGCTGAAAAGTCTTGGTTGCGGCTTGGGCAGATCTAAGGGTTCTGGACCACTATAGTGGCTTGCGGGGATGGTGTGAGTTAAAGGTCTCACGATAGGCATCGGTGAATTATCGGTCGTAATGTTCGTACTTATTTCCTAGACGACAGGTGCAATGGGATCTTGTGTGAAGGCGCAGGCAAATATGAACTGGCCAGTTACGGATGATCACAGATCAACTACCAAGTACACCCAGTGTCATAAGCTGGGTCGACCAGGGCACCACTCGCGAACAGATACAACATGCCATTCAAAGTACCACCATGTCGAAATATGAGTGGAATTTACCTATCAGTTAAGCTCCCCAACCTAACCACGCCCGGTTTGTCTTCCCTCTGCCTCCCGCCCTCTGCCCTCGCAGCCTCGTAAGGTGAGTGCCGGTTTGTTCAGCTCCTGCAAGCCACATGAGAGCAGATTCGTCGAGGCAAAGGAACTATCGCCAATAATTCCACACGTATCAACGCCGCATTCTTGGCGTCAGATCCTGACTCTTTTGGCTTGGGCTTTGTCGCAATGGCTGGATCAGCTGAGCGACGCTGCGAGCCTCATTCTGGGGTGCATACGTACTTTAATTCCCTCGGCCCTCCATCACTCGATGCCCTCCATCGCTCAATAGATTTTAACTTGCAGCCGCTCAAGTAATCTTTTCGGTCTGTTTTGCAATGCATTGGTCGCCCCTCTCCGCGGAAGTCCTCCTCCTGGGGGCGCTCTTACACGATGTTAACGCCATGATACCAGCCCGACCAGAGAGATACCAAGCAGTCCGCCTCGCATACGAACAACCCATGCCGACCGCATTTGCCGAGCTACTGGACCAAGCTGAACTGAGGAAGCGCGAGTCGTCGTCGACCTATGTCACCATCACAGTCACCATCGCCCCGGATGAGACTTGCGGGTACCTCTCGGGAGAAGCAGGCGCGGCGATTACCTGCGCGAACAACAAGATCTGTTCATGGGAGGTGCACCAACTCGACGCCATTGGCTGCGGCGGAGTTTTGCACACCAGCTGCGTCCCTCTGATCGAATTCACAGACACATCGTCTTGCAACGACGTGTGCCAGAGCAACACGTGGAATCTGCGATGGTAAGAACACCAGTCTGCAGTCTTTTCCTTATTCATTAACCCGCTTCCTGCAGTTCGGAGACAAATAAGCCATTTTTGCCGTACCTACGACTTCCCCGACGGCGTCCGCGACTACAGATGCGCGTCGACGTCGGTGGATAGCATCCAAAGCGTAGATTTTACCTACTTTGGCCAAGACAATCCTGATTTCATCACTACGGTTTACTCAAATGGACCACAGACTACTTCAACGAGTACCTCGTCAACGCGGCCGACGGTCACAGTAACGGACGACACTCCCAGCGAGACGAGCTCTGTTCCCCCAGACCCTCATCCGCACAAAACCCCCGTCGGTGCCATCGTCGGCGGCGTAGTCGGAGGCTTGTTTGTCATCGCCCTCGTAATCTTCGGCATCTTCTTCTTCCTTCGACGCAACAAGAAACACAAACAGGCTGCCGCAGTGGCTCCAGCCACAGACTACGCACCGCCGGTCCAGCAACCACATGATCAGGCCATGGTGATGACGCCCGAGGTGAAGCAGGCGACGGTGGACTGGCGGCAATCGACAGCTAGTCCACCCAACGCCGCCATCAGTCCGGTCTCGCAGGCGGGTTGGCATGGCCATGCTTTCCCTGCGCCTGCGTACCAAGCTCCAAGCTACGAGACCACCAACCCTCCAATTCAGGAGACGTTTGAAGCTCCGGGACATGAGGCTCGCGAAGCGGACCCCATCTACGAAATGGGGGGAGATACTCAGCCGAAAAAGTAAAGGACTTTGTGCCGGGCTTTTATGTGGGAGTTTGCTACGAGGATTGCGTCTTGGATATGATGTTTCGACGGCTGGGAAAGGAAGAATACATACCACCTGGATTAATACTATTTGAATCATGCCAGAAACCACATATGCATCGTCCCTCTTCGTTATTCTGACCAGTTTTGGCGACGCAGTGAGCAAGTTTATGCTACGTCCTTATATACCGAGATAAAATCGTAACGCGCGTGAAAGTCGCAGATGCTGGCGGGTCATTTGGTCTAACGGCCAGAGGGTCCATTGCTCAGGCTGGCACACCTCCCGGCCTGATGCATTCAGATCGGCACTTCACGGGTCCTCGATCGGGCTAAGCTGGCTGGACAGCGAGAGGTCGTGGGTTCGAAGTACCCCGAGTCAGCCCTCGTTTGTCATTGATAAAGGCCGCCTAGCCGACGGGGCTCACAGGGAGCTCAGGCGGTCATTCCGGGCCTGTTCTGCCCCTGGGGGTTTGCAATCTGCTGGGGCGTCCCAAGGACCCGGTTCAGGGTCCTAGCGAGTCGCGGATGATCATTACAGGCGGTTGTTTCGTGCCAGGGGAAAATTAGAAGTACCCCGGCGGGTTGGACCTGAGGGACAGTAAGGGTGCAGAGTCACCGATCAAGCTGCATACCCAAGAATGGCCACGTTCCCCGCTGTAGCGCCCGGTCACACTGGATGTTGATCTCCCATCAGATGTGAGCTGGGGCTTTGGCGGACACCGAGAGGCCTTAGTGAGCGCTTGTTAGAAGAGAGACGGTTGCAGCGGCATGAGTTGTTGTATGCAGATGTGAGGTGCGTATTGGCTTACTTGCGGGTAAGACTGGTGCGGCGAATCTTTTTTTCATTTAAACATGTTTGTTTCTTTGTATTCATTTAATTAATTTACTTCATTGATTGAATGATTCATGATGCATGGAGCATGGTGCATGGAGCGCAGCGCAGCGGGTTTCAATGAACCCTGCGTACTGCTGCCGTCTCTCAGAGGTCTATTACAAACAAGCCCTCCTCCAGCTCGCCTTTCCACACCCTCCACAATGTGATTTGGCGCAGCAATTGGCGCCTTGTGCAGGATCTCGGGGGTGCGTCGTCTTGGGTGGGGGACAAAGTGAAAGGGATCACTCTCTGTTCCTGGAAATCATGCTGGATCGCCAGAATGGTGTCAGGATACAACACCCTGCGATTTTAAAATGGAATTCAACTCCCTTAGGTGTACTGGCTTCGTGAGGAACAGATCCATGCCGCTCCCCAAGGCTTCGCGCTGTGCTTCTGCAGAGGCCAGCCCAGTGAGCGCAACGATGAACGCAGATTTGATGCCGTTCTCTCGTTCAAATGCTCGAATCTCCCGGCTGGCTTCGAAACCATCCATGACTGGCATGGAGACGTCCAAGAAGATGAACTGGCATCCTCTGGGGTCCAGTTTGTAAGCATCCAGAGCCTCCTGGCCGTTTGTTGCAGTCCGATACACCTGGCCAAGCTTCTTCAGGTACGCCGCAAGGATTTTCAGGTTGATAGGATTGTCATCAACCAGAAGATATTCCGTCTTCGGACCAGCGACTGAGGCTGGTGGGGTGAGTCTTGGCTTCTTGAATTCTGATTGAGACTCGTCGTGATTTGAGGGCATGGGCTGCCAGATGTCCATCGGCTCCGGGACCGATAAGGGAAGCGTGAACCGTTCGAACAAGCTGGGTGTTTCCACTGCTGATTGAGGCGGCGAAAGTTCCGTGATGGTAGGCGTAAACTCAAACATTTGCTGGCTTGTCTCTGTGGGCGACCGAACTGTCTGCAAATTCGTCCACCGTTGGAAAACCAAGAGCAATATTTTGCCGAGCTTGTGAGGGCCAATACTAATCACTTGTTAGCTCTACTAATTAGATACACGGACAAAGGTACGTACGGTTGAGAAATATACTCAATGAACCCAGGCCGATCGACAAGCTTAGGCGCGGTCGAACGCTGATACGCTACAAGAGCATTCGCACAAACAACAACACACGGGGGCTTGGTGAGTATGTCGCTCTGGTTGCGTGTGGCCATTGCGCTTTCCGTCAACAAAACAAGGTCCGGGGTAAAATTTTGGGTTTGTGACGCCGACATAACTTCGAGGTGAAGCCAGTCACGGCAGATTGCTTGCATCAAGGCATTGCCGTCGTGAACTCCGTGATCTGTACCGAGCGCATCGCCGTCCGAGTTATGCTCGTCAAATCCCAGAAGACAGATGCGAAGCCCGCGAAGTTCTTTCACAAACTGCACAAGCTCGTCGTCCGATTGCTCAGGCCCCTCCCCGTGAAGCGGAATCGCCTGTACAAGCGGCAATGTCACACTAACTGTTGTCCCAAATCTGATGCGACTCTGGACAGATACGTGCCCACGCAACTGAGACGTCATTTTCTTGACAAGGCTCAGACCAAGCCCTGTGCCTGGGGCTAAGCGGTTTTCTTGAGAGAAGGGTTTGAACAGGTCGTTTTGAAGAAAGTCCTGGCTGATCCCTGATCCCGTGTCAGTGATTATGATGGTCACAAGCCTCTCCTCATCGCGAGACCTCTTCCTAGGTTGCTTTTGAGTAAGTAAGACTTTGATGATACCCCGCTGAGTATATTTCAAGGCGTTCCCGAAAAGATTCATGATAATTCGACGTAATGCTCCGGGCTGGGTGTGAAAGGTCCAGTCACAAGCCGGGTCGACCATGAGGAATATCGACACATCTCCAAACGTCATTTGAAGTTCCCCCGACAGCAGTTTGGCGGGACCTAGCACTTCCTCTGCTTGCGCCCTATCTAGTCGGTGATTGGCGGTGACGTCGGGATGGGTATCGCGGTTACGGCTGGCAAACTGCGAGATTGACAATTGCTGAAAGTTGAAGCCAGCAAAGACGCTCTCGACAACTTCCTCGGCCAGACGATCAAGCCTGACGATGGATGAGAGGCTCATCATCCCGGCCTCGATAGTTTTGGTCATGCCATGGCGAACTCCTCGACCAACAGCTGCTCGCTGCTGCTTCTTCGTAGTCGCCATGAAGTTATTAATCTTGGAAAAGTCGAGGAGATGATCCAGGGTGTCGCTCAATGTACGGCCACAGGTCTCAAGTGTATGTGCAATATCGCCTTGGACAACGCTTAGGTCCGTGTCATTGAGTAATTCGATACCAAGGATAATGCCATGGAGTGGAGAGCGCAGCTCGTGGGAAAGGGAGCTCAGCGCGTCCGATTTGGCTTTTTCATCAAGCAAGATTTCGTGTCTTGCGCTTTCCGCCATGGCCAGTGTCCCAAAGGCCCTCAAGTAACTCAGCTCTGTCTCGGTCAAGAAGACCCGAGTTGGTGTTTTGCTGTAGACGAATCCACCGGCAAACCATCTATTTCTCCTCGGATCCCAGACAGGTACAAAAGCGACACTGCGTGCTTCCGGGAAAATCGTCAGTATAACTTGGCCTTCCTTTTGTCGCGCCCATGGATTGCAGCGGTGCTTCTTTCGAGGTATGTTCTGCTGAAACCCAGGCAAGCTTTGTGTGCCACCCGTAAATGCTGCTTTGGGGCCATTCGCCAGCCCAGTTTGGTCCTCCTCAGATGAATCGCTGGATTGCAACTCGCCATTTGCACTAAAAACGAAGATTTTGCCCCTTGGATACCTCCGCAAGAGCGTAGAAAGGAACTTTTCTGCCACATCCGTGTGAAGGGCCAGATTCATCTCCCCATCAACGCTGGACTTGTCCGACGTGGAGAAACCAAGCACTCGACAAGGCGACCATTCTTGTCGGCCAGAGGAGATTCCCTTACTCTCATCACTGCTACTGCTGCTCCCACTGCTACTTTTGTTGCTATAGGTTGATACGTAGGGACTTGAAGGTTCTTTGTTATCTCGGCCGGATGGGCTACCCAGCGCGCCAAAGGACCCAGACGCGGCGTCAAGGAAAAGGCAGCCTTCGACCTCGATAGATTCCCTGATTAGATTGGCAGCTCTTGAAAATATGAAGTCGAGTGCATTTTGCCGAGATGACTCATGTCCTGCTGGTGGTTGGGCAGGTGTCGTAGTGCAGCACCCGGTTGAATACAGCGAAGGCGGTGGTGTCATCGGTCCTGGTTTCGCCGTGCCTGCTTGCTCGCCGTATAACTGTTTATCCAGTGATGCACTTGGTTGGAAGTGGGGTGCCTTCGGGCCATTTCTGGAAGCCCTTTGATCTGTCTGCAGATCTTGCAGATCCTGGCGATCCTGCTGCTTGACATTGAGAGCCCCCTCGAGGTTGTCATTGTCCTCGAACGCCGCAGCGTGTGGCCCAAGCCTCCAACCCGACATGGTAGCTTTCTGTTCGACGAAAGACCCAATGCCTCTGTTCATGCGCTCGCTGCGCCTGTGAGCAGCCCTTGCTCTGTTGCCCTCAAGATGGCGCATGATGGCCCTCGAAATATTTTGTAAGATTTGGTTGTGCTGGTCGCCCCAGGCGTCAAGTGGCTCCGAATGAAACACGCAATAAACCCCAATATTTATTCCCTTGCTTGTTCGAATGGGAACGGCTGCGTAGAAGCGAGCAGAGCCACCGGGTTGGCAGTAGGGCTTCGTCGCAAATTCGGGTTTGGCCGTGAGATCGCGCACTATGGTAACGGGAAGTTCAGTCGGGTCCTTGTTGACTTGGTCCTGGGACGGCCTCGGTTCATATAGGGTGGATTCGCAAACGCCATGGCTTCGGGGGATGGCGGTGCCGCAGTGCATCAAGTCCTCGCTGCGATCCTCATGTCGGAGGTTGGGTACCAGAGGCAGCGTGGGTGTTGCTTCGGCTATAATGTACTGGTAGTTTTCGTCGAAGAGTGAGATCAACGACCGTGTGGTGCCGGTCTGGCAATTGCCGAGCTGAGCAAAGGCTGTGAGGGCGGTGTCATCGGCAGTGACCAACTCGTGGGTTGGAAGTAGACAGCCATGGTTGTTCAAGATGGTCGCCGACAGGAGGGACGTAGAGTACCTGCAGGACGGCGCAGCGGACGATTAGTCCGAGTGATATAAGGAAAGGGAGACAAGGAGGCATCAGGGAATCATCGGATGAGTGTGCATTGGTGATCCGGGGCATGGTACGAAGCAAAACAAGACGACCAAAGCCACCAGACGAACCTGTAAGTCTCGCGTTCCCGAGCCGACTCGGTCACGGACCGGAAGGGCACTCCCCGGTTGGCCATTGCAAGGGAGGACACGGCAGCGACGGGTGTGGGTGCGGGCGCGGGCGCGGTAAACCACGATGGAGTCGGGGCTCCGAGTCCCGTCGCTCCAGTACTAGTAGTATGGACGGGAGACAGTGCTTGCTGAAGCCAGGGCGAGCGAGGCGAGTGAGCCTTCTGGAGTCTACGTTGGAAATGCTCGTGGCCACAAGGCAGCGCAGTTGTAACATGCAAGTTGCGTCAGGTTATCATTTTGGCCGTGGGCAAAAAGGGATCCAGCTAAAGTGGCGATCGATTGCTTGGTAGTGGAGCCTGGAGGGTCTAGACTCTCTGGAGTTGGAAGGAAGGAGGGGTCCATGCTTTTGAGATCCCGCTCGGAAGGCAGCCCACTCCGATTGCCCAGTCCCACCCAAAGTCCGGAACTCCGGGTCTAGCAGGATCCACCATCCATGCGACTCAACAAAGACCTGTGTTCAATCTCACGTTTACAAAGGATGAAGAGCCTCATCAGCTTCAACATGAGCGAGGCGGGAATCCCTAGATATTGCCACCCGTAGACTATCGTATCTGCACGACACTAGGTACTAGCGGATCACCATACAGATCTAGCCTCAAGCGAGCCTTCTTCTTAGCAGCCAATAACCTCTTGGAAATGTCTCAAATGTGATAAGGCCGACGATCTTGTTGCCACGGGATACTTAGGGGACCAATCCTAGGCATTCTGAAGCCTGACACTTGAACATACGTATTCTATGCAGGCTTCTTCCATGCATACAAGCGAGACCCCTAGTCTAGTACCTTATCACATGGAGAACCTACAGCCAGGAACGCCGGGTCTTGCGCGTTCATCTTTCCGAACTGCTAAGTCGACCGTCCGGGTTCAAGTTGAGCACCAATGAACGGCTACTAAACAGATGGCTTGTTAATTCATGTGACATATATAACAATTACAGGCATACTTTATTTCTTACAATTACTCGCCACGATGTAGAAGGAAAGTAACTCATGCGAAGCTTGGAATTCACGTTCCACACACGGTCAAGAAATGCGAAAATGAAGGTCGACTGATAATGGTTTAACTGAACTGACTGAGATTATTTTAATCATAGTCTCAAATTTCTCTATATTCAGCTTAGGATGTTTAATGCTTGGTGTGCCAGCTTGTAGGTAGAATAATCTTGGAAACCTGTGCGAAAGACTCGACGAGTATGTAATAGGACGTTGCAATACGTCATAAATGAGTTGAATCATACTCGTATCATGAAAATCGGTAGAAAATGTAGGAACAACAAAACTAGAACTACTCTATGCTTCTCTAGGTAGATGGAACATGGACCGGTCTTTGCTGACTGGAACATCGCTCGTCGCTCGTCGCTACTAGAACTCGACATCTAGGCTCATTCTGGCAGCTAGAGCTACTACTATGACATATGTTTCGCGGCGGCAGCCTTGTGGGCCTCTATGTTTACACATTTAAACATCGTATTGTGTACATCGCACGCATGGTGCTTATTGTGCATCTGCTGCAACATGCGGACACTCGGAACTAGGATGAGGCCACCGAGGCACAAAATGGAAACCTGTTATTCTAGACATTAAAAGTGGCGAAAATCATCCGACAGGCACCATGATTGGCTTAACAGAATGCGTTTTGCAAAAGTTCTAACTGCTTGATGCAAGCTAGTCAGCATTCCGTGGTCTAGATTGAATAAGACCAGCTCTGCGTTGGGCCAGCTACGGCCGCGACAACCCCCAGAGATCCATACTGGACACCGTCCCCAGGCTCTGGCAAGTGATCGACCAAGATATCTGATGCTAGGGAAATGGGCATTCCGGGTCCCACCGATGGGTTACCATTCTACGCCTGGGGCGGTTGTGTTTCACCGGTCATCCGGCTCATCCACTGGTGTCACCAGATGACTTTCTGTGCCAGCCTCAATCGGGATGTTCTTGAGTTTTCGTCTTCGGTGGTTGCTTTGACGAAAGAATCCCGCCTCGTGGCCCGTCGCATCTAACCTGGCCGGTTGTGTGTTGCTCATGTGCGTGGCTTCAACACCACCCGCCGGTGATACGGTGCTGCGCAGCGACAGGTTTTCGAGATCACCGGCGCTATCCCACTGAGACCAGCACTGTTGATGGGGATCCATAAATAACGAGAAGTTGAAAGTCTGGATACGGAAACCGTGGTCCGCTACCTAAGGAAAGCCCCAGATGGGAAGTAGTCTGTTTGATGGCAGTGAGCACACTTTTTCTGGGGTCAACGATTGAAGATTGAGGTCTTCCCGAGCTACTACTTGCTCTCAATTAGAACGGCCTGCTTGACTGGTCAGGGACACTACAATTGATTAGGATGCCACGCTTCATCGAGGCGGCGATTTGCAGGAAACGAGGAGGTCTATGAGAAACAACAAATAAGGTGAGCAATGGGTATCGGAATTTTGAGAATTGATCTAGTACGAAATGGAAACAGTTCCACCAAACCACCAACGCCGTGCAAATGCAAGCAATCGTCTGGATTGCAGGGTCATGTCTTTGCTCTAAAATGCAATTCGTCGCTTTCGCCCAGTGTACTTGGAGGTGGACTTGACGACCTTGCCTTTCCTCTCCATCTGCTCCTTCTTCTTGACGATCCAGGCCTTGCTGCCCTTGTGTATCGTGGTGTTGTTGTTCTTGATTTGCTTCCTGGCATCCATAATATCGACATCGTCCATGCCCTCAACCACGCCAGTGATATCGCCACCCTTGTTCTCAATGGAGCCACCTCCGACTGTCAGGACGAGGTAGAGCTTGACGTTCTTCGTGCCGGGATCGTCCTCGAGGAGACCGGCGCCGAAACCTGCCTTCACTGCGGCCTGGGTGATCATGTGCCGTTGCTGGTCGTTCTTGGGGTAGAACTGGCAGACAGCCCGCCCACCTCGCTTCAGTGACGCATACAGGCCATTAAAAAAACGGGTGAGTCGTCCGGCGGGGGAGGTATCGCTCGTCTCGGCGCTGCAGAGCCATTGGATGGCGGAGATGCTGATGGCAGCGTCGAACGCGCCGGCACGGAAGGGGACGCCTTGGCCAATGTCGGCTAGCATAAGATCACCCTCCACGTCTCTCTGCAGAGCAATGTCGAGCATTGAAGGCGACACATCCATGCCGATCCAGGCGTGAGGTCCGCCTTCTTCCGGGTCGAGTGAGGAGAGAATCTCGCCGGACAGACCGCTTCCGCAGCCCACGTCGAGGATAAGAGACGGTGTCTTGAGATCGAGCAGCTCCAGGGCTCGCCTAGTCATGGAAGCCTGGATATTCTGTATTCGGGAACTCGTCGTGTACTTTCGGGCTTCGATATCGTCATAGTGGACGTCGGCCGCGCTGCGTGGATGTGAGCTAGAGGGGCATCGTGGTGGGGGGATTGTGTCGCGTACAGGGTGTCCTCAGGGCGAGACATGGTGTTGATTTCTCGTGAAAAAATTCGTCAATAAATTATTCTCTATTCGTATGGTCTGTGACTGTTGGAATCGCAGTAGAGCCTTGTTCTACTCGCCGGTGTCGTCTTTCGTCGTCGGTTTTGATTCCTCAAGCAAGGATTCCGACTTTTTCGTGAAGCGGAGTGGGCGGCGCCGTTATCGATAAGCTGTTGCGCACCAACCCGTGCGGGCAACCGGCGGCGGAACGGAATAAGCAGACGCCGGCTTGAAATTGGGCCACACGCGATTGGCAAGCGCGGGTCCATCCCTGAACGTGTCCTTTGCGCGACTGAAATATCAGTCAGCTTTGTCCTTTTCTCTTCCAAACAAACTTCTCTTCGCAATGTGAAGACCTACCCCCACAGCGATTGCGATTCTCTGCAACTGCAACTGCGACCTCAAACTCTACCATGTGGATTCTTCCTCTCGTCGGCTATGCCGGCGCCCTCATCGGCTTCTGCTTCCTGACGCTGGCCATTGCCTCCGGCCTCTATTACCTGTCGGAGCTCGTTGAGGAGCACAGCGTCATTGCCAAGCGCTTTCTGGCGCGCCTGATCTACGCGATCATCGTGATCCAGGCGGCACTTTGGCTTGTCGATGGGTTCCCCTTCTGGGCTACTCTGTTGGGCATTGCCTCCCATGTTGTCTACTTAGGGAACATGAGACGCTTTCCCTACGTAAAGCTGTCAGACCCTTTGTTCATTCTCTCATGCGGTATGTCCACATGCCATTCCGAGACAAGGAACTTGCTAACTCCGTCAGTCCTGGTTCTCGTCAACCACTATGTTTGGTTCCGCCACTTTTCTCACACGCAAACGCAAGCCTACCAGAGATCGTCGTACTACGACCGGGTTGACGCGCCGAGCTTCACCATGATTGCGTCGTACTTTGGGCTTTGCGTATGGCTCGTTCCCTTCGCATTGTTCGTCAGTCTATCTGCAGGGGACAATGTTCTTCCGACAATCGGCACTGAGCCGTCTCGTGGGCTCGATGGCAAGAACAAACCCCAAGGGATGATCAAGGCAGTCGTGGATCAGATCCGCGGTGCAATCGGACAGATCGCTGGTGCTTCTGGGAGCAGCGGACCTTGAACGCATTGTTTCAAATGGGGGATCCCGTTTCGAAATCTCTGCAGTCCGAGCTATCTGGCTCGTTCACATCTCCGCTGGGCATCCACATTTGAGCATCCACATCCACTACTGGTACGTAACGCAAAATTTCTCTTTTCCTAACACGTCCTTCCATGATGAACCTACCTCACGCTAGATTGTATTTGACAAGGAACTACATACCTTGCATGATTTCTTTTAAGAGTTTTCCTGATATTATCCCAACCACTACATTGATGTAATAGCACTGTCCACCTCCACGAGACTGACCATCGTTATACACAGATCCCCAGCGCTTCAAGATGATGAGTTACCAGACCCATATCTTATTATCACTCAGAACATACAAAACAAACACCCGTGAGGGGATAATGTTTTAAGCCTATCGTTGATGGGAGTCAGAAATCCGGCATTAATGCCTTGGCATTGCATTGACCATGATCTTATCTCACCTTGGGATTGGTTTTTCTTGACTTGGGTTGTTCATTTTGCACTTCCCTGGTGAGCGGTTGCGCTAGACTCGGTGCGGGAATGGCGAGAAGCTGCCACTTGCGTTGGGAACAAGGGAGCTACGGATGAGAGACCATGCCAGGGCATCTTGTCTCGATCCTCGACCAGCCATGCATTGAGCCGGTCAGGATATTTCTCAGATTGATGCTGGAAGGCACCCTTGAGGGTTTCGCGGGGTACTTGAACGTGGCGAGGGTCTGCCATGGTGCAATGAATGGGAAATTGTGTGGTGCAGTTCGTCGTGGCTCTTTTGAGTTGCAGTAGAGCTGTCGGCGTTGTCTGATCCGAAGGCTGAGCGGCACAAACATATATACCCACACGGACTGTCGGTCTAAGATGCTGAGGCTCAAATAATTAACTGGCCTGTGCCGGGCCATTCTGTCCGCCCTGTTGATGCTGTCCTTTTGATCGTAGCCTTCTATGAGGCTCATTGGTGAGCCTCTTGACCGAGGAACAGTTATCCCGCGGATGACGATACTGTCACAGATTGCCTCATGATGGCACGCGACCACGGCGCATTGGTTCAGCCTTGATCTGGTATCAAAACGGGAAAACACCTGGAGTTGCAGCCACAATTGCGATGACGGTCCAATCCAGGTACGAGATTACAGGTTGAGACGCGTCCGGAGCTGTGAGCGGAGCCGTGGACGGAGCTGGGACCTTGTGATAGAGACTCCAGATACAGGGCGTGGAGCGCCAAAAGCACATTGTCTCGTTCATACACGCGACACTGCTACAAGGGGCCACCCTTATCCAGGGCGTGGTCGACTCAACATGCTCTGCTTACACGTTGTTGTTGGTGGACTTTTGTTGGGTTCCGTAGTTGTGTAACAGGGTGGTTGACAAAAGGACAGCTCAAAAGACCATGCCATTTTCACATGTATTTGTGGCAAAGTACAACTTTCTGCTCCGCTCACTGCAGCTATCATACAAGGGCGGTGGCCCTGCGCCCTGCGATCCAAGACAATCCCGCCTTATTCGTACCGCTGTACCTAACAATTTCATCGCTCATCAATCCCTGTCGTCAACTTATTGCTGGCCGCCTTGCAGCACCGCTTCCTTAGCGTTAACTAACGGCGCCAAAACTTCTTGTCCACCTTGTCGTTGGGTGCACCAGCCGCGCGGTCGTGCTTCTCGTCGAAATGCTTGTTGTGCTCCTCGACCTCGCGCTTCTGCTCCTCGGTCATCTTGGCCGTCTGGATGTCGCCGGGGACGCTCTGGTTGGTGATCTTGGGCTGCGGCGGCGCGTGCTTGGAGGAGCTGCTGAGCGGCTCTCCCCCGCCCGTGCGGCCCTTGGCGCCGCCTGCAGCGAGGGCGTCAATCACGTTCGCGTCGGCGTCGTCTTTTCCGCTTCCCTGTTCTTGGTGCAGGCGTCGCAGGCTGACCGTGTACAGGCCAGGGCGGGCGCGGGCGATGCGTGCGGCGGAGCGCGCCGTGATGATGGAGATGGATCGTGCAGCTGACATTTTGGTGATGCTGTAAAGTCGATGTTGGCTTTGGGTGATTGACCTTTTCCTATCCCGCCCTTTTGAACCTTTTTAATGAGAGCGGCGAGTTCAACGTTACCGGCGGTGGTTGTACTCTACATGTCCTCCAACCTTAGGTTCGAAGCTAGTGACGTCAAACCGATGACATCACCCACGAAGCCCGAGTAGATCGTGATCAAGCAGCTGTCTCACGGGTACTCCGTACCGGAGTAAAGCACCTTTACCACCGAAGAAGGGCGGTGTTTGGTCGTTCCCTTGCAGATCCTAGGACCCAACTCCTCTTGATATACTTCCCAGTCTCCGAATCCGGGGGCTAGCTCATGAGGTATGAAACCAGCAATGGTGGTGTTTGGCCAACCAGCTGTCCTTCCTTATCATTCCAGCGAAATCGGCAATGTTTGCTGCAAGACGATGCAGTCTAAGTAACGTTGGCTACACCGAGGTACCTTGATCTGAGATTGAGCACATCATACACGATGAACCCTTTTTGGGGCCGGCTGTGATGCCAAATGACGCCATTTTCGAATGCGGCCAAGACGGCTAACAGTATTGAGCGAGAAGGAAGATTACAAAGCGATGGCCATAGAGGCCGAACATATGGGGGTCTGATTACTGTCAATTTACCTACAAGAATGCCTTCCCTTCATTGAAAACCTTCTGTAGGCAATGGCCGTTTTGTCTCGATTGTAAAAACTTCGCCCTGCTCATATGAGTTGTCGAGAGTAGTCCAACGTGCCACAGATCAACGATACCGACGTACGAGCAGCAGGACCCTTGCAATCACATGGTCATTTGGCTTCATCAAAGCGAGATACCTTATTGTACAACTAATAAATCCCAGCAATGTGAGCCAAGTACGCAGGCGACACTTCCACCTGTCAGTCGGATAAAGAACGAGGACCAACAGGAAGTTAGACGACACGCTGGACGCGAGATTTGATCCAGGGTCCATACCACAGTAAGGTTTCTGAGAGAACCCGACCACATGGCAAAGATTGAGATGGATGGGAAGAGTCCACGTAGTGCACTCCTCCACGGTCACTCAAACACTACAACCCCCACCACCAAAGAGCACCAACATTATCGACAGACAACAAAACCCCACCGCTAAGAGCCATCGAAAACCCTCAATGTCGAACTCATCCACCATTTGAGGATATCATGAGCAGCTGGTGGACCCTGAAACCTCCCAAACACCTTGATGGTCCAGGGTGATGATGTCCATCAGGGTGTCTGTTGAGAGGAGCCGCAACTCAATGGTCAATCAAAGCCCCGGACAAACAAACCGGGGTAACCGCAGAGGTTCTCATCTCCATCGTAGTGCACTGCAATGAATGAGCCAAAGAAACAGAGTGCTGTATCGGAGGCCGAGGATGACAGCCCGGAGTATTTATAAGAGGTGTTCTACCTGTGCTTGTAACCACCATTGTCTACTTTGTTGCAAGCTAAAGTTTGGCATATACTCGCTCATCAAGTAAATATGATGGAAAAAGAAGGGGTTCACGAGGAGGAGGACATCTATGATTGCCTCATCGTTGGAGCTGGCCCCTGCGGTCTGTCAATCGCCGCTCGCCTCCGCGAGCACACCCCCGCCGCACTCTTCACAGACGAGGAACACCGCAGGTATCACTGGATAGGCAAGTATGGCAAGCGGGTGACACTCAAGCATGTCAAGAGCGGCAAGGTATCCAACGGACGGACGGCCCAGCCCGAGTATAAGATGATGGTCCTGGACGCCACCGAGGGGAGCTGGATGGGCCGTTGGAACAAGCTGTTCAAGATGTACGACATCTCGCACCTGCGAAGTCCGATGCTGTGGCATGTTGATCCCCAGGACCGCGACGCGCTCCTCTCGCATGCCTACTCGAACGAGCGCGAGGACGAGTTGGTTGAGATTCGAAACTGTGTTGGGAAGGAACTCAGCAAGCACGCCAAGAAGAAGACGGGGAATCGGGCCTGTGGCGGAAAGTGAGTTGTCCGCTTGCAAACTACCCATGGAGCCTCGGAGCTGACACTTCGTCTTGAAGGCAGGAAGCCCGCATCACCATCAATCTCAGAGAGCGAAACGATTACTATACCCCCTCGACGGCCCTGTTCTGCGACCACTGCGAAAAGGTCGCGGACCGGTACAACCTGGGCTCCGAGTTCATTCGCAAGGAGTCCGTGGAGCACATCGACTACGGCGTGGTCAAGGGCATCTCCATCGAAGACGAGAAACTCTTCACCGTCACGTCCAACCAGGTGCGACGATACGCCCGAGCCGTGGTGCTGGCGGTCGGTCCGGCCAACGTGGCCAAGATTCCCCGGATCCCGTCGATGCCACCCGCAGAGTCGATGCCGCAGGCGTGCCACAGCATGCACATCGAGCGCTTCCCGGACCCTATCGTCATGGAGAGGATCAAGGCTCGCCGCGCAACCAACGTCCTCGTCGTCGGCGGGGGTCTCACGTCGGCGCAACTGTCCGACCTGGCGATTCGGCGAGGCGTCACCAAGGTGTGGCATGTCATGAGAGGGCCGCTGCGGATCAAGCACTTTGACGTCGATCTGGAGTGGATGGGCAAGTACAAGAACGCAGAGCAGGCCCGGTTCTGGACGGCGGACTCGGACGACGAGAGACTCGAGATCATCAAGGCCGCGCGGGGCGGGGGCAGCATCACACCTCTCTTCCACAAACGATTAAAGAAGCACCTGGCGTCCAAGAAGCTGGAGCTGCACACGGAGACCAGCCTAGTAGATGCCAAGTTCGACGACACAGGCGGGAAAGGCATGTGGACGGTGCAAACGAACCCGCCGATCGAGGGCCTCCCCGCCATGGACTACATCTACTTCGCGACCGGTATCCAGACGGACTTCTCGTTGCTGCCGTACCTGCAGACGATGCTGGAGAAGTACCCGATCGAGGGCCGCGGGGGGTTCCCGTGCATCAACGAGGACCTCATGTGGAACAGCGACGTGCCGCTGTTCATGATGGGCAGGATGGCGGCGCTGCAGCTCGGTCCTGCGGCGCCAAACCTGGGAGGCGCCAAGGTGGGAGCCGAGAGGATCGCGTGGGCGATTGAGGATCTGGTGCCTCGTCCCGGATCACTGGGCGATGATAGCCATGATGATGCGACCGCGAATGGACTGGCGGGGTATCTCTCGGGTCATGGAAACATGTACAGCACGCTGGCGTTTGAGTAATAGTCGACGCTAGATGGTAACGCGTGAGAAATGAAACGGTTCTTTGGACTTACACTTACTTGAGGTTGTATACTTCTTGCTGTGGTGACTATGACTTTGGAGTATATTCCGAGGGATGCAAGGCTGAATCGACCAGTCGTTGGATGAAGCAACAAATCCCCAAGAATGCCTT
Organism: Neonectria neomacrospora; assembly: GCA_013756995.1. Classification (NCBI taxonomy): domain Eukaryota; kingdom Fungi; phylum Ascomycota; class Sordariomycetes; order Hypocreales; family Nectriaceae; genus Neonectria; species Neonectria neomacrospora. The sequence goes on from JABSTB010000286.1 coordinate 45,253, forward strand.
ATCAGAAGGACGCGCATCAACGTTACCAGATCCCTGTTCGTCGCAATAAATCCCCTGTAACTACCACGCACAACGTCCGGAGATTCGCCAGCTCGGACTTGCCCCACAGCCCCGCTTCCAGTGCACGGAGCCCCGAGCCAGGGCCCGGAGCTTTCGGCACAGCCCCAGACAGCTCAGCCTCCGTCGCCAAACATGGGGAAAGCCGTGGATCAGCTTCTGCCCTGGAAACGCAACTCTCATCTTTTTACTCTCTCAATGATTGCACCCTGGCAGCAAACCAGCAGAAATTCCCGCCGTGCCAATGGCTCGCACTGGCTCCACGAAGGTCCGGACCGGCTGCGCTACCTGCAAGTACGTGACAAGCCCAGCAGCCTTTCATCTTGGCCCGCGTCCGTTGGACTAACACGCGCGCAGAGTTAGGAAGGTCAAATGCGACGAGACTTGGCCGCAGTGTCTGCGATGCAAGAAAACAGGCCGGACCTGCGACGGCTACCGAGCGCCCCCGACCGGCTCGCTGTCCTGGGATGTCCTGTTGCGTCCCCAGCTGCGAACGACCCCGACGTGTGATGTCATGGAGCTACGAAGTCTTGCATTCTTCCATCAAGTCGTGGCTCCCGTTCTCTCGGGCCCCTTCGATACATCCTTCTGGACTCATCTCGTCGCCCAAGCGACGCATCACGAGCCGGCAGCGCGTCACGCCGTGCTGGCCATCAGCTCCTTTTTCGAGGACTTCTCAGCGACGACCTGCCGAACTATTGACAACCCATTCGCAATTCGACATTATAACCAAGCAATTAAGCGAGTAGTCACGTCTCAGGTTAAGGATATCGACAGCATCCTGGTCGTCTGCATTTTGTTCATCTGCATCGAATTCCTCCGCGGCGACGAAAAAGCCGCCATCAACCACACGCGACATGGCGTCCGGGTCCTCAGCGCAGCTCCGGGCAGCTCCAAGCTCGCCGCTGTGTTTTGCCATATGAGCATCTTCCCTCTATTTTTTGGCGGCAACATCGCCGACTTTCCTCTCTTAACGAACCACGCCCCCAAAGCAACGGGGGCATTCCAGAGCATCATTGAGGCACAGCATGCTCTCGATATTCTCGACGCCCGTGCGGTCCGCCTTGTTCGCATGAGCGCAGCTTTCGAGATTGAACCCACGACGGAGGACGACCCGTCAAAGCCCATGCTAGGTGAGCAACGCCATCTTGGGGCGGCGCTTGAAGACTTGGGAAAACCATCCGCCAGGTTCTATGTCCCAACTGCATTGGAAGACGGCCAGTGGGAATCCATGCTAGTTGAACAAGGTTGTCTTGGAGCAGCAATTGTAGATTGGGGGGAGTCATTTGCCAAATTCCAAGCCACGCGGTCGTCGAATGCCCACGAAGACCCAGCAACCCTCGCCCTCAAAATTCGGTGGCTTGTGAGTAAAGTCTGGGTGCGATGCTGCCTCGCCAAGGGAGAGATGATCTACGATGAGGCCAAGACGGAATTTGAGAGCATCGTGGATATGGCTCGCTGCGCCTTGTCCAAAAGCCCGACAAAGTCGACAAACATCCCTCGCTTCATGTTCGACATGGGATTTGGTCCCCTTTTGCATTTTTTAGTTATTAAATGTCGCTACCTCCACCTCCGAGTAGCCGCCTTGTCATTGATGAAGGCGCTCTCGCGCCCGCGAGAATCTCTCTGGGATTCACTCGCCATGTACATGATCGGAAAGCGATCAATTGAGATGGAACACGGGATCGAGCTCACGCACGATGCGTCAGAAAGCCACGCTCAAGATACAGAACTGCCATCAGAACAAGACCGTATCCTGGGGTATTTCATGGAACAGCCACATGGAATTATTGGTGAAGACGGCGTGGCGATGCAACGGAGATCTTTGTGCATCCTTCGTCCGAGCGCCGGGGGTGGCGTAGAGATGCAGCGCGAATGGATCACAGTACCTACATAACCGACATGTCGGTAAAATGCGAATGAACGAGTTAAGAATAGAGACGGGCTGTACAGCCGCAATACCGGGGCGTTTCCGACAGCGACGTTAATTAGATGCCGCGTCAAGGGAATTAAGCGCTGCTGCAACTTACAGGGGAGTTGCCAAGTTGTAAGGCTGAGATGATCGTTTCTGTGAGGCCCTGGTCTAATTCCGCGGACCTGACTGGCCAGCTCGGACTCTGAAATGCTGAGCCTCGCACGCGTCTCACCTCGGACTTGTTCTTGTTAGTGAAGCAGGGAGTTGCGAGAAGGAAATGCAGCAGTGAGATCCGGCGGGTTGCAGGATATAAACTACGGCTTCGATCGCATTTTTATTGAGATTTGCATTCCCTCCCATTCCATTCCGTTTCATTCTCTCGATTCAATCCTTCAAGATGCGTCTCAATCCCTCAACGTTACTCCTCCAGCTCCTCTTCGCTTCTGCAGGCTTGGCTCTAGTGGTGCCCTCCACAACATACGCTGCTGCACCGACAGCCGATCTCTCTGAACGACAGCCCACCGCAGCCCAAGAAGCAAAAACCACGGCGATACCAACAGGATACTTCATCACCACCAAGCTCATCATCATCGATGGCGTCACAGAAAGCCACGTGACCATCCCGGCCAAGACCGTCACCCTTGCCCTGCCGACCTGCGTCCAGACCCTCGAGCCAGACAAGAACGGCTTTCTGCCGCCGGGCACATGCAACGCCATCTGGAAATACTACCCAAGCTTCGCCGCTGCCTTGCTCTTTGCCGGACTGTTCGCGGCCATCACTGCCGTGCACATCTGGCAGGCCGCAAAATATAAAAAGGTACGTACGTCTACCATTCCTTATGATGTTACAAAAGTGTCCCACGTGGCTCCGGCCCGGAACGTGCCTTCACATGCATCAGAGAGCGTTTCTAATGTCGTCCGTGCACAGACATGGTGCTGGGTCATTATCATGGCGAGTCTCTGGGAGACGTTCGCTTTCGTTTTCAGAGCCGTCAGCATTAAGAACCCGCAGAGTGTGGGCATATATCTCGTCTTTCAGATCTTCATCTTGCTGGCACCGATCTGTAAGTCCCCCGATCGTATTCACGAAAGGTCAGGCCTAACAGTCTCCAGGGGTGAACGCCTTTGCATACATGACGCTCGGGCGAATGGTCTACTTCTTCATTCCCTCCCGATCCGTCTACAGAATTCCGGCTGTCGTTTTGGCAGTATTGTTTGTCGGGCTCGATATAGTGTCGTTTGCCATCCAGCTCGTCGGCGGGAGCATTGCAGGTCCCGCAGCACCTCCTGATGAGCAGCTTCACGCAGTCCACATCTACATGGGCGGCATTGGCCTGCAGGAGTTCTTCATCTTGCTCTTTGTGGGCTTGTGTATTGGGTTTCAGCGACTCATGCTGAGACTCGACCGGCAAAACAAGATATCAATGAGCTTCATCAGATCTTCCTGGGGGATGCTCCTCAGCACGCTCTATTTCTCTCTTGCCATGATCACGGTCCGAATCGTGTATCGCTTGATTGAGTTCTCGGGAGGCCTGGGCCAAGACAATCCCCTGACCAACCAAGAGGCATACTTTTACGCCTTGGAGGCGGTGCCGATGCTGTTGGCTCTCGCTTCCTTCAACGTCATACATCCGGGGAGAATCATGACAGGCCCCAACTCAGAGATGCCGGGCCTTTTCACATCATTCAAGATCTGGATCGCGGGCAAACGCGGCAAAGAGTTGCTGGATGACAGCGATGATGGGACGACTGAGCATGAGCCTGGTTGGCGCATGACCCGGACAAACATCCATTAAACAAGGCCCTACCTAAGGCAACATTTTGTGATCCATTGAGTTTATTTTGTTTGGGAATGAGGACAAACAAGGCACCCGTGGCAAATTTACTAGACTTCTATTTAATTACCATTCAATTGATGACACTAGAACCAAGATATGCAATGATCCATCAGGATGAGAAGCCTAAAAAGTCAACCGATTGTGAAAACAGTGAACAGAGGAATTACAAAGACCGCCCTCACACGCTTGCGATTGCTTTTGAAGAAAGCCTGAGAAATAAAGTCTTTATGATAACCTAAGACTAAAAGCTTCCTAGTTAATCGTTAAGTGTTAAGGATTGAGAGTGAAGAACTCAGGGTAAAGGGCTAAAGCCTGAGGGTTAAGATATAATAGTGATTATAAATAGAGCTGTCTTATACGACATGTTTATCTCACGGCAGAAATAAAAACTTGCTATGTATCGTGGGACCTGTACATCCTTGATAGCCTCGAGATTCCGTTGAAATAACACCTACCCTGTCTCTATAACTTACACATCATTATATAAAGTTGTTTTTAGTGTTTGTTTCTCGACACCCAAATATCTTAACATGAACTAGAGAGGCAAATGCATGTTAGCCCTATACAAATTTCTAATTTTGCAAAGGCCAGAGGCAGATCAGCCTAAGTTCGAGGGATCGTAGATGACAAAGTTTAACGCCACGTGGGTTAACCAACTCAAAGTTAACAACCCTTCGGGCTAGAAGTAGAGGTGTGCCTTATCCCCGTCATAAGACATTAAGGAATCTGGTTGAAGCAGGAAATTGAATTGCGAAATCAACTATTTAGCCACCGCTCAAGTTTCGTGACTCTCTTGGCTTCTTTCCAAGGTATTAGATGGTAAGTGATGAAACCAAGATACTAATTGCTGCAATACTAGTTGGTCTATGTGGATTGTGAATGTCTTGGGAGGTAAAACTTGACACTTGATCATGAAGGTTCCATCATCACTCGATTCAACTTGCACCCAATGTTAGCAATGAAGTCCTAAAATTGGGACTAACAGTGTTACTACCGGGAGTTGGCTGGACTTTTACCGTCTTTTAATAAGCTCTGGGGTGAATAGTTAATTAGTTCCTCAAACAATGCCGTGCTTATAATTACATCTGTTTAGAGACGCTCAACCGAAATTTATAAGCATCCCCAAAGCTCACGAAAGCAAGTTTGTGAAAGTTCATATATTCGCTAAGGATGTTTAAAGCAGGATCCGTTGAGCAATGTCGAGGAATGGCACTGAAAAAGACGACTCCTACACTTCCAATCTTTCCTAACCCTTGGACCCGACAAGATGTACCAGACACCATACATAAATAGTCCTCTTCTTCTCGAGGCCCCAAGAAGGGAGATGCTCCCGCTCCTATTCTCCAAGCAACACAGCTTAAATTCTGACAACTCTCGGGATGTGTCTGAATCATTCCGACCGAAGCAAGCATTCCCGTGTAGCTAACCAATCAGGCAAGGTATTTCTCCAACTTTCAAGCCACCCAAGACGTTTGGTTGTGCTGTCAAACTGCTCAACGAGTGCTCTGACAAGAACAAAGGGTTGAAGGGAATGTTCTAGCATGTCGAAATACCACCGAAAGCTGTCTCCCCGTCCTCCAGGTGTTACATTCTCCCGGAACGGCTCTTAGGGAACAGTGCTTTTCTTTAACTAAACGAAGGGGTGTGATAAGATGAGAACCATGCCTTACAGTCTCGCCCGAAGCGACGAAACGCTAGAGCTCGAGATGCCCCAAGGGGATGGCAGCGTCTGACAACGTCTCCGGAGACCGAGGACTGGTAGTCCCATTTCTCCTCTCTAGCCCGCTCGGGCTAGTTTGTGTCCCGTTGCTAACAGTAGCATTGCTTCCAGCATCCTCTTTGTTCCCTGTCCCATCATTGCTTCCAATGTGGTTGCTCGTTGTCTGGGCGCTTTCCACCTGAATGAATTCAACGGCCTTGTGACCTTCAGTACTGCGGCGACTTATAGTATCGCTATGTCCTTCGGTCCTGTCCGTATTTGGCGAAGCGATGTCAATCTCAGTCACCTCGCTCGCAGCCTCACTGCCGATCTGTCCCGGCTTATAGTTCAGACTCTGGCTCATCCATTGAGGGAAAATGTTCTGAATGGCTGAATGAACGAGGTCCCTGAGAAGGTTCTCTTCCACCGTGGTTCCCGATAAGTTTTTGATAAGACTATCTTGGATCATTTTCCCGCCCTGTCCCTCTACAAACTCGCGGAAGCTACTCATATCTTCAGAGAGGTTTCTGATCACGTACGGCGAGCTCGGCCGGTCTGCGCCCGGAAACAGCATGCTGTAAATTTCATACCATTGCTCAGCCTCATTCTTCTTCTGGTTTGCGCGTACAGCGAGTTGCTTCTGCTGCTTCGGAGTCATGCCGTCCGGGCGCTGGTCTCGAGGACGCATCTCGCAGGATTGGGCTCGACTGTGCTCGAACAGTCGATCTTCGTCGTCAAACACAGCCATGCACACCATGCAGTGGATTGGCTGCTGGTGGTTTCGTTGGAGGTGTTGTTTTACGTAGGAAATCCGCTTCATCACGTATGTGTGACAGCGGCGGTGGCGGATCGGATCGTGCTTGTAGAATGGACAGGCAAGAGATTGGTGATGGTCGTCGGTTTTGATTCTTTTTGCCTGGTTTGCGTCGACTTGATTTTGATCTTTCTCGTGACCGCCGGCTGCTTCTTCTCGAGACCTTTTCTTCCGGCTTTTGTTCGAAACGCTTCCACTTTCGTCCCTGTCTTGCCATGTCGTTGTTGTTGAGCTGTCCGCCGGGATGGTGTTGCTATCGGCCTGCGGTGTGACGGGGACGCTTCGTATATAGAGTGTCGGTGATATGATAGGATCAATATGTCCCGGCATGTTATCTGGAGGCGATGGCATATGTGGTTCATAGGTATCGTAGTCTTCCCAGTCTGGACTGTCAGGCGGGGATGGCGGTTCGGTCAAAGGCGTTGTCGGAGGGGAAGATGTCTCGACAGAGTTGTCAGAGTCGCTTTCGTATGATGATGAAGTTGGCGAAGAGACCAGTATGTATTTCTGCACTTGTTCTGGCGCAGGGACAGGCATCGAATTTCTTGCCGCCATTTCGGCATCGAAAATGACTGGACGCTGGGCCGAGCTGGTAGTTCGCTGACTCGAATCAGAGCAACCCAGACATCCATTTTCTTGCTTTGATGGCAGAGGAGGCTCCAAATTACCGCTACGAGTGCTCAAGGTGTCTTGCTGGGTGAGCGACGGGGGCATCGTTTCGGTAGAGGGAGGTATCTCTTGGACGTCCTTATCCAAGAGGCGGCCGGGCTGTTGCTTTGAATAGTCGATTACCCACGACATGCCAAAACCCCCTTCACGGTCAACGCAATCCTTTGGCGGAGACCGGGCAAGGGCCTGTGACGTTGTTTCGGTAGGAACAGATATCTGTTGGACGTCGCTATCCAAGAGGCGATAGTCGATGACCAAGGTCATGCCGAATTCCTCTTCACTGTCAACGCATTCTTTTGGCGGCGATCCTATGTCACTTTCATCCGCCTCGCTGCCGGAATGGCTGCTGACCCAACTTCCAACCCCGCTGACACTAGCATCGGCATCGTCGACTCTGTCGTGCTGCAAGGAAGCGCCCATGTTGTTGCGGCTTTTGCAGGGCGACACTCTCAATGACAGCAGCGATGGCTAAGACACCGCAGGATAATTGATAGACACTGCGAGAGGCCTACTATACCGAGGTTACAACTAGGCTGCAGTTGGGTATTTATCCAGCGACAAAAGCAGAATGTGGGCGGTGGCCTCGTAGCCTCGTGGGCCTCGTGGGCCTCTCGTGGATGCCTCTCGTGGATGCCTCTCGTGGATGCCTCTCGTGGATGCCTCTCGTGGACGCCTTATCGCGCCTTTTTTCCCTCAGCGGGTGTACGGCAGTCCGCACAATGGGTCGCCAAGAGAGATGAGATCGTCAAGCGGCGCAAATACGGCGGACGTGAAGGTGAGCGAAGTGTATAAAGGGGAAAATGGCGTGTGTGGGATGACGATGTTTTGGTGAGGCGAGTGGCTGAGACACGGGACCACGCTGCGACGTGACTGGCCACAGCCCAACCAATTGGCGGCGGAAATCACACGCGTGACAAGTTGGAATTTGCTGGCGAGTCCGTGGCCAGTCGCACCACACCAAGTTAGCGCCGCGATAACAAGGACAACCCTGGTCCGCGACACACACGGGCGGACTGGCGGGAAATCTGCAAGGAGCGAAGCGTTATCACACGCCCCAGCTTGTCACAGCTGTGCTCTTTTTCCAGTTCCGTGGCCACTGTGGGCTAGACTCTTTCACCCGCGTCATGATGCTGTGTGTGCTGTCGGGCGTATGTGGGCTCTGGCACCTGTGGACTCGCCGCCGGCAAGGGTGTTTCCCCTCAACAAAGGCCTACGCAGTCGCTCGCCCCTTTCTCTTTGTTAAAGATTTCAACCACGGCCTGAATTCTACTGCTTCTTTGTTCTCCGTCCCGTTCGCTCTCTGCTACGCTTTCTTGGAGCGCTCTGAACCATCGCGCGAGCAACACACACTCATCCCGAGACGCACCAGCCACAATTCGCGCCGTTCCGTCCGCGTCCAGCCGTTCTGGGGCGAAAAATGGATTCTCGCACTGCCACATCGTCCGGGCCTCAGCCACAACCTCCGGGCCAGCACCCGCCTCAATCCCCGCC
>JABSTB010000287.1:0-34454 GCA_013756995.1 Neonectria neomacrospora
CGCGTCCCTCGTGGGCACGTCGCTGTACCAAGCACTGTCAGACCTGCACACACGCCTCGACAGCTACATGCCGCCCGGCAATGACAACGTTGCGCAGATCGTCAAGTACCTCTCGGTACGCGGAATCGACGACGTGCCCACGAGGGACGCGTGGTACAGTACTGCGAAGACGTTGCGTGTGGTGATCTGGTGGCGAAGCTGGTCGACGCGGTTGAGGTTCGCCGGCGGGGGGAAGTACATTTCGTACGAGATTTGTCCTTCCAACTCGTCGCGTAGGCTGGAGGCTTCTTCAGAAATAGGGGGTGTCAACGGACCATCGCGTCCCAGGCCGAGGTGAGTTCCATACCCGGCCGGCGAAGGAGGCAGGTAAAGATCCTCCTCGGTCGAGCCTTCACGTAACAAAGTGACGAGATGGCGACTTTCGGTCGCCTCGATAATATGCGATGACAGCCGCAGACTAGGAGGTTGTTTAGGCGCCTGGCCCCTCCGGCCGAGGAAGACGAGCACATCGCCGTTGGGGTCCCAGAGCTCCGGGTCCTTGCGAAGTTTGTTCCACCGCGCCACCGGCCTCCCAGCGCCGACCCAGCGGCGGATCGTGGGCGTGGCCACGGCAGGGGATTGCGGGATCGGCGGTAGCTTCGTCGTCGGCGGCGGGCCGATGGGCTTCGTGTCCCACGGGTTCTGCGGGCTCGGCGGCGACGGCAGAGACTGATTCGGGTACTGGTAGCCCATGGGAGGCGGCGCGGTCTGGATCGGGTGCGGGTACCGGTCGTAGGCGTGGTTGTCGTCCTGGCCCATGACGGTACCGGGTCTTACAGTGGCTGCGCTGGGAGGCCGTTCGACGCTCCCCCGTCTGTCGCTTGGGGTCTCGTCGTCGCGGTCCTTCTTGCGGAAAGCGAAGGCGTTGGCCAGGCCCTTGCGGACGCCGTCGCTGCGCTTGTCCAGCATGCTCCGCAGTCCGCTCTTTTCGATGCCGCTCTCCTCCGCCTTGAACGAGGGCTTCCGGGGTCGGTTGTAAGCCCAGTCCTCCGGCGGTGGCCCGGGCTGCGCGGCCATGTAGCGAGGATCGCCCATCATCATCATCATTGGTTGCCCGGGCATGGCCGCGTTGCCCCAGCCCTGGGCCGTGTATCTCGGGTCCGGCATCTGCGTCACCATCGGCGTCTGGAAGTTGAGGTACTGCGGGCTGATGGCTCCGGGTCCGGCGCCGGCGGGTAAGGGCGGGAGAGGGAAGTCGGGAATGTCGTCCTGGTTGGACGAGGTGGCGGATTCGGGACGACCATGGCTGCTACCTTTTCTGGGTTTGGCCTCGGTCTTCTTTTTGCGCGCAATGGCGCTTCGTCCAGACATGCTGGGTGCTGTGGTGGTGGTGATAAGATGAGTATGGAGGTTGACGAAGAGAGTATCTGAAGCGCTGCCTTTTGGACGTATAGCTCAGACTGCTAAACAACACAGACTCCAACAAATCCAGGGGTATCCAAGAATCAAAAAGACAAAAGGTGTAAAAGGGTATATGTGCAGGACTGATATACGTCGCTCTCGGGAAAGCAAGTGATGTGTGGTTTGAGGCAACGAGAGGACGGCTGTTTCGCGCAGAAGCAGCACAAGGGGTGCTCGAATTAAGTGGTTAATTGGCCAGGTCGTTTCGTTGCCGCATACAGCCAATCGGTAGATCGTGTCGTAAAAAAGGAATTGTGATATCTCGTGTTGTCGCGAAATGCGCGTAAGCAACGCTCCCAGGTATTATTACGAGGTGGTGTTTTCCAAGACGTTGCGCCCGCTGGGACGACGCATCCGGCAGCTTGAGGTAAGACCGCTAACCCCTCTGGTGCACCGTACGGTGAAGGAATGGCCGAGTACTGTTTCTCTTGTTGTAGCCGCGCGAGCAAGAACGCATTTCACCAAAGTGTTTAAACAGGTGGCAGGAGAGAGACGAAGCGTCGTGCAGTGCTTCCTTTTCTTTCTTTTTTGGAGGGGCAGATCGAGTAAATGAGTGGCAAGGGAAACCCGGGGAACGTCTAGTCTAAGTCCAAGTCGGCCGGTGGAGATGACCCGTTCTTGAGTCAGTGCCGGGCGGAGGTTTCGGAAGCAGGACGGGAGGCAGAGCGAGAGAGGAGAGAAAGTTTGTTTGTTGAGTCTCGAATATTCTGAAGGGGAAATAAGTGCTGCAGTCGGGTATCACCGTATCACCACCGCAAAAGTATACTCCTCTGGGCGTGTGTCGTCGCAAACCAGGGGAGTGAGAGCGAGAGAGAGGCTTGGCAGGGGCAGAGATGAGAAAGACGGGGGGGTCCAGGATTTAGAACAAAAGAAAAAGAGGAGCTTCTCTTGGGGTTTGGTCGCGGCCCGGATAGGCATCTCAGTTCCAGTCTTGGTAGGTAATGTGGCTGATAAGGATGGCATGTCTAAGACTAAGACCCCGGGCAGGCCTTGGGAACTGATAAGAGCGCGGCGGCGTCGACGGTGGCCCAATGACCAAGGGGAACGAATGAATACTGTGTGGTTTGTTGGTACCGACGGCTCATGTACAGGACCTTTGGTTGAGAGCAACAAAGTATGAACGTAGCATTCTTTGCGACGGAGACGGTGACGGTGATCAGTCACACCTTGCCCTCCATCGAGCTCTTTTTTTGCTTTGCTTTTTGCATCGTTACGACACGTCGGGAATCAAGACGGTATCATGCATTGTATGTAATGCCTCGAGATATGAAGATAGCGACGATCGATCCAAGTTGAGCCTAGAGCAGCCCTGCTGTCGTGGGTGCCATGCTGAACCCGCGGATATGGGTATGGAGAGCTCTGGGGAAGCATGCGGTTTGTCATGGGGCTCACAAATACCCAAGCAAGGGTCCGAGCCTCACTGTTCAACCCCCGGTTCATCTCGCCCGTCAGTGGCAATTCGTTAGCCTCCGTCTTGTCTTTCCTTAGCCTCCGTCATCTACCTCTCTCCCACCCGCGCCGTGTTTGCTTTTGGGGGGGGGTAGGCCTTGGGGGAACTTCTCTTATCTGCTCTCCAGTGACATCCTTACCAGCCAAGGAATCTTACCGGCCAGGGACTTAGTGTCCCCCGGTCGATGGCGACCCAAGAAAAGGCAGTCGCCGGGGCCCGAGTCTTTACTTCGTTAGTTCCGTCTCTTCCACCAGGGGTCGCCTGCTTGTCACTGTCAATGAAGGTCTGTCTGCTCTGCCGTCATCGTCGACAACGCCTCGCTAGCAACGTGTACGCCACCGAGGAGGCTTGTTGCGCCGCCAGTAGCTATCTTGCATCACAAGGGGGGCCGCGGAGGCGAGGCCGGACATTATTGCACATATACGGACGGCTTCCGGGGTTTCAGTGGACGAACTGCGTCGGTATATGTGCGTGAGGATGAAAGAGAAGAATGCACCGAGGGGGCCAGACCAACAACACCGGGCGAGCAGGGTTGAGATGCAAGCTGTCGGTGTTGCGCTTTGGCCGCTTAGGTGAAAGTACCGGTATAGGTAGGTAATAGTAGATAGATAGATAGATAGATAGATAGTTGATGGTCAAATGCACAGGGTTGAGGTAATTAATCCATCCAACCCACAACAATCAGCCTCGCCCACGAAAGATACTACATCTCCGTCTCGTCTCCCCGTTCTTTGTCTCCATCTCTGTCTTCGTCTCTATCCCATCCCATCCCGTCCCATCCGCTTTGACCCCCTACAGGCCGTTGCAGCCACCCCCGGCTCGATTCGCTCATGGCTTTCTTCCCCCACTCACGGACGATGGGATGCCTCCGGGCTGGCTCCGCTCCACGCGAACGGGAGCTACCCGTCACAGGCTTCCACGGCGTGCTCCCTACTAATCTAATCTAATCTGTCCGCGCCGTATCACGTATCACAGTGGTTGACGGATACAGCTACCGGCCGTCCGTACCATACCGAGGAACCAAACCAGCATGGATGGAATGGGGCGCCTTCTTCTCTGGGAGCATGCAACCAAGCCATGTGCGCTGCGCCATGTGGCGAATCGATCGATATCCGCTATTGGCATCGCTAACGACCAACACCAACCCGATCGCCAAAACACCATCGCCAGGCACAAAGCGAGAGCCTCTCTTCCTGCCTCCAAGCCTGCTACGGTAGCTCTCGAAAAAGCATCATTTTTCTTCCTCGGACCATCCCCCTCCGCTCAAACTCCGTCGTGCCTAATCCAGCCTCGCCCTGACCCTTCAATCCCCCTCACAATGGATCTTCCGCCAATCGGCAATTAAGCCAGAGCCCCTAGCCAAAAGGCTTACGCGGTGCGCAGAGGCAAAGAAACAACAACCACATCCACTGTCTGGTGATACGAGCGGGTATACCACTCCTGAAATGGGTCACGGATGGAGTCATTGATGGATGGAGTTGGGATGGAAAACATGTACATAAAGTCCAAGGGCGCTGTTCTCAACACCCGTCTTCACAGCATTACAGGACTCCAGGAGAGCCAGAAAAAGGAACATCGCTAGCCCCGTACTTTGCACCATCGCCAACATGAAGTTCTGGAACTTCCTCAGGGCCTTGTTGCCCGTCGCCCTGCTGGCCACCGAGGCGTCCGCCTACGCCAACCCCGGGTCCTGCAGCGGCCAGTGCTGGTCTCACGACCCCAGCGTCATCCGCCGGACCAGCGACGGCGTCTACTTCCGCTTCGAGACCGGCAGCCTCATCGGCATCTGGAAGGCCTCTGCCTTGACCGGCCCGTGGGTGTATCAGGGTGCTGCCGTTCCCAAGGGGAGCATCATCAACCTGACTGGAAACGATGACTTGTGGGTGAGTGATAAACGGAGAGATTGGAGCTTCCGGACTCCGGGGGATCGGCCTCCGGATGAGACTCCGGATCGGCATCGGGACTATCCTCGGGATCAACCTCAAGGGTCAGATCAACGCCAGGGATAAAAGACCAACTAACACGTGTGAATTAAAAAAGGCACCGGATGTCCAAAAGGTCGGAAGCCAATACATCCTCTACTACACCGTCTCCTCGTTCGGCTCGCAGAACTCGGCCATCGGATATGCCACCTCGACCACCATGGAGTACGGCTCCTGGACCGACCACGGCGCCACCGGGGTTGCGTCCGACTCGTCCAAGACGTACAACGCCATCGACGGCAACCTCATCGCCGACCAGTCCGGCAACTACTACCTCAACTTCGGCTCCTTCTGGGGCGACATCTACCAGGTCAAGATGAACGCCGCCGCCACCGCCGCCGCGGGCACGCCGTACCAGATCGCCTTCAACAGCACCGGCTCGCAGGCCCTCGAGGGCGCCAGCATGTACTACCGCTCCGGCTACTACTACCTGTTCTTCAGCTCCGGCGTGTGCTGCGGCTACAACACGGCGCTGCCTGCCCAGGGCGAGGAGTACAAGATCTACACGTGCCGGTCGGCCAGCGTCAACGGGCCTTTTGTCGACAAGGCCGGCAAGAGCTGCACCTCGGGCAACGGCGGCACCCTCGTCCTGTCCAGCCACGACAACGTCTACGGGCCCGGCGGCCAGGGCGTGTTTGCTGACCCGACCTACGGCACCGTGCTGTACTATCACTACGCCGACAAGACGATTGGCTTGGCCGATGCCAACTATCAGTTTGGCTGGAACACGGTGACCTGGAGCAGCGGGTGGCCGAGCGTGTAAGCGACGCGAAGTCGATGTAGTCCTCCCATGCGTTGTTGCGTGGCTTGGGCTTGACGGGGAACTCCCTGAGTAGGGCGTTTTTGCTTCTTCCTTGTATATTCTTTTAGCCATATGTCTGCGACTAGCATGCAAGTATCACATATGCATCGCGACGTCACGTTGCTGGCGACCAATGTCCATTGCGCGCAGCCACCAGATCCTCATCATGCATCGTGTCACACTTGACTCCCAGCGTCTAGTTCACAATAGCGAAACACAACATGTGCCAAGCAAATTTAAGGAAACGCTGTTAGACACAGCCAATCCAAGAGTTAAGTTCAATATGGTTACTACATCCTGTTGCGCCAGAAATGTTTGTACATGCAACTCCAGTCACCAGGAGCGTTTCGTGTGAGTGCATCGAGTAGCACCCACGTTTCGTAAGATCCATCCCTAGGGTATCTCCCAACCGTGTCCCATGTCGCATTACCAGGACGAGAAAAAGAAAAGAAAAGGAAAACACCGAGGTTAAACATCCAAGCTAAGAGACGACCACGTTCTCTCTCCCCAAATCACCAGGTTTTGTGGCGGTTTCGCGTCGCATTAATTCGATTCGTGTCATGCCCAGTCGTTTAAGCAAACGAGTGGCCGGGCTTGGTGGTATCGGCATGCGCGCTGTGGCCGCGCGATCGCATAAAGGTCAGACCCTCCATGACAGCCAAGCCAGTGAAGATGGCCCAGATGAAGAAGCCGAATGCGACGGCGGCCTGCACGCTTTGGCAGAAGGTGCTGCCGTGGCAGTTGGGCACACCGATGTGAACGGCCATGGCGATGGAGCCGGCGAACCAGAAGAGGGCGGTGACGACAAGCAGGCCGAGAGCTACCATCGAGTGGTAGAAGCGCGCCATGAACAAGGGCGTCAGGGCGAGGTATAGGAGAATGAGGATCGACCAGATGGAGCAGAAGAGCATGAAGCTGTAGGACGAAGGAGTGTCCCATGTCGTGTTGACGGCTGTAGAGACAGTATGTTAGTTGACATGTTGACGAAAACGGGCCAAGTGAAGAATGAAGAACTTACCATATCCAGTGAGGCCGAGCTCGATAATGAGCAGCACTGCCAGGATGGCGTGGATGATGGTGATGATGCCGAAAGCCATGGTAGTGGTTGAAGCTTGGGTTTGGTTTGAGAGCTTTGGGTTTGTTGGACACGGATGATAGAGAGCTACACCAGGTAGACAATAGGATGCACGATGACCGAGCTGGAGAGAGTTGGAGAAGGGTGGTCGAGATGCGAGAGGCTACAGAGTATTCAGGATGGAAAGACAAGAGACAGAGAAACGGCAGCAGGAGAAGGTCGGGAGGGTTGGGTAGCATTTATTAAAAGACCAGGCGCCCTAGCAGTCCATGACGATTACGACCTATGACACAGCAGAGGCTGTGACTAGACTACAGTGCGTGAGAGTGAGTGTGTGATTGACTGCGACCCAGATTTCACCAGAGCAGCAACCAGAAAAGCCGGGAAGGGAACAACCCGGGTCAGATGCGCGGCCTGTGGATGGAAACAGCCTTACACACACGGTCCACACAGTCCACAGCCCGCACTAACACGTCAGGGCCAAGCAAGACAAGACGACGTTGAGTGGCGATCTTTCTTGGTGTAGGAGGGCCCAAGGCTGGTTTGGGCCTGGCCGGCGAGCAAAAGCAGTGATTCGATGACGAGAGAACAAGATGGAGGGTGACAAGTGGGTTGACGAATCCGGGGGCGTGGGGCTTTTCTCGGCTGGCACGGCTTTGGCCCAAGAGAGCAGAAAGCTGGGCGTGGTTGTTGCGTGTGGATTGTGGAATGACGGCCAAGAAGTGGACGAGATTCCTTGTGTGGCGCGCCGGAAATGACGCTGGCAGCGGGTGATGAGGTCATTGTGTCATTGAGGGTGGCTTGGATGTGGCATTGGTGGCTTGGCAGTGCATTGGCGCTGGGGGCCCTTGGTTCATGGTTCACTTCAGTCCATCCTTTCAGTGAACCAACTCCACTGTTTCAGAAGGGAACTGCCGGGGCGTTGCACTGTGTCACCGGCATTCAGTGCTGTCCAATGCTTCATTCACTGGCAGGCCGTTCTGTGAAGCGCTGGAGGGTCGGGCGCTTATTCCATCCGTCGCAATGGAGCCGGGCGAATGTCGAAGTTTGAGGTTTGGACAGAATAGGATCCATTCGTCCAGGGATAGGTCACGTAACTTTGCCTGTTTCCCTCTCCCCTCCGCAGGTTCCCTCCCTCTCGCCAAGTTCCTTGGTCGCGATACATCATTGATACCTGAGGCTGCCCCGCTTCCCTGTCTTGGCTACTCCCACCTCCATCTTTCCTCTTGTCGTCTTCCATTCATCTTTATTAAGAATACGAACACGAGCCCTGCCAAAATGCAAATTCCCATGCTAGCAAACCATCATCACACTTTCTGCCTCCATGCGCCCGATCCACTGACGACGCGGTTAACAAGGAACCAGCCGTCCGTTCAGCACAGCCTTGGCCCCGTAGCTGAAATGCTCCGACTTTCCCGTCCGATCCCCAATCCCAAGCCACCAATCGCACACGCACTCCTCCGATGGCTCCGGCATCTTCAACCCTGTTCGCTTGTTTTGCTTCATTACCTGCCGGTGCTGCTTGTCACGAATGTAATGCTGGCTGCCTCTCGTTCTTCGATCTGGCACCCACGTGACGGCCATACTCCGTCGACAACTATGGATATCCTCAAACCCAATGCCTTATAATGGGATCTACACCAGCGCTTTGTTCTCCAACATGGAGTACTCAATTCCATGGTGATCAACATTAACCCGCTTCCAGGTTGCACAGGTGGAAACAATCTAATTACGACCCAGTCAAATTCTTCTTCATCTTTACTCTTGGGCTTCATCGTTGCCCCTTCATCCGGTCCTCATACACAACCGTTACTGTTGTCGTCTGAACAATGGCTCGCTCCGCGTCAACATCCTCGTTTCCAGGTTGATCCAACATCTGCACCTCGGAGCCTGAGTCTGCAAATTTGTTGATGGACTCCTGCCGTCGCAAGTGCCGGGCAATGACTCTCTCTGGCCTCTCTCCACCCTTTCCAATAGCCGTTTCCGTCGGCAGCGCGTGTCCAATCACCCCGAGGTCGAACCCAGCTCCCTCATCAACCGTCATCGCAAACCTGTCCATCCTCTTTCGTTGTACCACGCTTCCAATTGTCTTGAACGGATGCCTGTAGCCTCCCGCTGTGCCGCTGAGGTGGTATCCTGCTGATGAGCCGCGCTCGCCAATGAGTCTTGGCGCCACGTGGATGAAGAAACGCCGAAGGGTCGTTAACGATGCGCAGATGATGAGGAGGTTTGACTCGACGAAGCTGGACGCAATCTTGGTCAATTATATGTTCTAGGCGAAAACGACGTGGACAACTTACATCCAGATGACTGCGCTGGCAATGACCCAAGTAACGTCGCTGTGATGTAGAATCGGCATCAAAAGTATCATCCGGATGACAGAAGTCACAAGTGTGCTACGATAAGAACGAAGCCGTCAGTATGATTTGCCAAATTAAGCTGAGCGACAAGTGCTTACGCTGAGCCGATGGTGAAGAGCAGAATGAGGCCCGCCTTCTGCCGCGGTGGCATCTGCAGCCGTACAATCATGGGAATCGGTAGTACCAGCAATACCAGATCCGAGAGAATTCCGAGTGCTGCTGTGGCAATGTAGATAGCCGGTCGGTTGACGCAACTCCCTTCCGTCATCTCGGCGGTCCAGTGCTTCTTCAATGGGCGGCATCCAAAAATGACAGCGAAGAAGATGGCCACGTTGTATCCGACAATGAGGAAGAAGGTGCCGTACACAGACCATTTCCACCATTTTTGGGGCGAGAGCTTATTGTAGAAGAGCACCAGCGAGATTTTGGCAAATCCTGTTTCGATGGCATACAGAATAGGGGTCATAACCATGAACTAGACAGCATGTTAGCCGACGAGACACGACCTGACGCCTTGGTGTATGAGGACATGGGGGCATGTTTACTTTGCTGCCGTAATTGAACTCTTTCAAAGATATCTCCCAGACGTGCACACCCATCAGAGCCTTAGCAAATGATCCTACTCGCGAGTTAGATCTATTCCTGAGAGATGAGCCTCATCCCGCGGGGTTCAGAACAGCATCATCACCGGAGGTACCTACGGAGCAAGGCGGCTTGGACCGTCACGGAGAACATCCAGCCCACTGCCAGGCAGACTTCGTGTCAAGTCAGCACATACACATACCACAGACGAATGGTCGGGACGATCTCCTTACCTGCCTCTCCGTCTAGCCTTCGCAGCACCCATACCTTGACATAGAGGAACTGGACAAAGAAGAACAAGGCCAGCAGCAGGCCGACTCCGCATACGATGTAGGCTTCGAGCTCGAGCCGCCGCTTCGGGTGGTCGAAGTCGACTTCGTACCCGTCTGGAGCTGCCATGAAGACGGTAACGCCATCGACGACAGGGAATCTATCCATGTTCTTCCCCTGTTTTTTCACGGTTCGCGGCGTCGCAGATGTCGGAATCATTCACCAGGCCCTCCGCGATGAAGGGTTTCGCGGTATACTTGGTGCCAGTATCCGAGGATGGAGGAGTCGCCGGTCGTCGTCGAAGTCGTCTCGTCTTGTGGTTCACCAAGGTCTAGCAATGGTCGAATCGAGCGAGGGGAATCTTGACGATAAGGAAAATATTGTCGGCAAACGCCAGATTACTGTCCCACGCCAGGTGGGAGTCGGTAAGATCAGAGTATCGGAACTGAAGGAACGAAGAAGAGACCCAAGGCTAACAGAAACCAACAGATCAACCTACAGGTAGGTCTGGGACGGTATAAAGTAGAAAAGAACAATGAAACTCGAGAAAGGTCATCCCTCCCGAGGCTGCGACGACATACATACATAAACCAACAAGCTGGACGCAGATGCAGACGCTAATGCTTCCTCGATCCACGATGCGTTGGCTCTAGAAGCCCCAGAACGCCATAAGCGTGAGAAAAGCAGGGCCGTCTGGTTTTCTCAAGCAAGCCTTTACCCGACTGGCCTGGGCCGTTGTTTCTTCGCAACGGGCCCCAGTTGCCGCGCCGGGTTCATGGTGTTTTGGTGCGCGCCGCTACCGACGCACGCATGACCGGGGCCCAGTCGGCCGCCTGTCAGAAACAGAGGTTGCGAAGCACGGGTGTCGTCCAGATGCTTCGCCCCCTGTGCGTGCGGCTTCTCGAGCGCAGGCTGATGAGGACGGGGTTTCACGTCTCCACTGAGCTGATCAACGGCATGGATGGCCACGGCAAGATCTGCTTGGGGGTTGGAGACGTGCCGGGTTTGCGGGTATTTTTCTCAGGCATGGCTTGAAGCTGAGTTGGGAAATCTGCACTCCGGAAGTGTCTGGCAAGTCTCGAGTTTCATGATATGCTCTGAGATGTTGGCCAGTTTCCAACTAGATCTTTACTAACATCACCAACATCGAAACCAACAGCGATGTTGTCCGAATCCTCCAGTCTCATCATCCCAACAGTCGGCTCCACGGCTGGAAGATGTCATCTAGCGCTGTCCTCGAATGTTTCTGTCAAGCGAAGAAAGAGAGAGAGGAAATATGCAAGAAGAATCCTTCAGCACAGGGATCAGACTCGTAGAGCATCACTCGTCCAACACAAGCAGGGCAGCGGCCAACAACACCTGCATCTGCAGTGGAGCCGTATGCCGGGAGATCTCCGATTCTTCGTTTCTTTTGTTGCTTCGTTTGCGAGCGCCCGATCTCAGATGCGTGCGATGTATCATGCGCCGCACGAAACCTGGGCGTCTTTCCGCAACGTGTTTGAGGCTTGACTTCCCCGCGATTCGGAGAGGCGCCGCGTGTTTCTTGGTGAACGCCATCTTGAGCTGGCGATGCGCCGCTAGGATTAGGGCCGGCAGCGGACAGGGATGGCGTGGGGCCCTTAATGGGTCGTCGGTTTGGGACTTGTTGGTTTGGTGATGGTCAAGGGCAGATGGTTGAGATGGATACGATGGGTCGTGGAGGACGAAAGATTAAGGGGAGTGGAAGACCCCGACAATGCCAGGATCATAACGCAAAGGCCAACGGCACTTTCTAGGCTGTTTCTATTGACAGTTTTATTCTATTCGTCTCTCGTCGTTACATAACAGGTTGGTCCCGACTTTGTTGGTCTGTCCCACCATATCATTCATCCCTCTACTCACTTCAGCTCAGCTTACCGTTTCCAGTTGCTCGTCCGCTCAGACTTTGATGTTGAAGCAGTTGGCGTAGTAGGTCACCGTGGCACTCCAGTCAGAGAACAACCCGATGATGCCAATTTGGCGCCACAGCACGTCCACGAGCTTGTACATGTCGCCGTCGTTGTCGACCACGTCGGTGATGGAGCTGTAGTAGTAGTCGCCGTTGGCCCCGTTGGCCAGAGGGCCCGATCGCTCCAGGCTCCACGAGATGATGTCGAGGCCCAGCTTCCGCGCCTTGATAGCGTACGCGCTGGGCACGATCTCGCCGTCCTTGCCCGTCACCAGGTAGTTGAGCGGCGGCGCGACGATGGGCACGCCGTCCTTGGCGTACCGCGTCAAGTTCTTGACGGCCGTGACAAACGTCTCGGCAGTGTCGCCCGTCTCGTCCAGGTACACGGCCTGCTTGGCGAACTTGGGCTCGTGCTTGAGCCAGTACAGGATGTCGTCGTACAGGAAGCTCTGCGGCCACACGCGCGCCGGCTTGATGCCCAGGGCCTTGTACTCGTCGATAAGCTGCTGCGCGTACTTGGCCTGCGTGTAGTCGCCCTGGAACGGCATCGCCACCTCGGGCGTCTTGAGCTCCGGCGTAAACTTGAGGCCCAGCCCGTCCACCAGCGCGATGTGCTCCTTGTGGCTCAGCACCGTGCCGCACGTCGCGTACAGGTCCGTCCGCCACTTGGCCGTGCCCTCGAGGAAGGCCGCCGGCGTCGTGGCGCTGGCGTTGAAGCCGTCCATCTTGGCGCACAGCGACTTGAACTCCTTGAGGGTGATGTCGCTGGTGCAGCACTTGGCCGACGCGGGCGCGCCGCCGGTAGCCGCCACGAAGGGCTTGGTGCACTTGGCGTTGAGCGCGGGGATGTTGACGATGTTGGTCGTGGTGTGTAAGTCGCACTGGCTATGGCGGCACACCAGCTCGCGGTCCTTGGTGAAGGCGACGTCGCACTCGAGGATGCCGGCGCCCATGCGAGCGCCGGCGAGGGCAGACTCGCGGGAGTGCTCGGGGAACTGCAGAGCGGCGCCGCCGCGGTGGCCGATGGACCAGTCGGAGCGCTTCATCTTCTTGTTGGAGCACGACTGCAGCTTGCGCTTGAGCGGGCCGTCCTCCATGTCGTTGACGAGGTAGTAGGGGCGCGGGCCGAGCTCGATCTGCGTGATGGGCTGGAACTCGACCTGGGGCTTGGAGCTGGAGTGAGGCGCGGCGACGGCGGGGGCCACGACGGCGAGGCCGGCCATGAGGGAGGTTGCGAAGCGCATCTTGGTGGAGGCAATTGAGGCTTACACCGGCAACGGAGAGCAATTGAGGGCGGCCTGGGGACAATCACGAGGATCTACAAGCCCGAAGTGAGGCTCGAGACCGGAGACTGAGACTGAGGCTGAGACTGAAGCTGGCAGAGAGACCGAGAACCATCAATCCTACAGGAAACAATGCCGTTCTTATGGACGCAGAGCAATCCCAGCGATCCGCATCGGATAAGCCTATTTAGGAAGCCCAAGGCAATGACGTTGCGCCGTGATGCTCGAGTCCATCAACAGGCCCAGTCTCACATGGACTATGCCCGTCACGGATATCCTCGCCGGGGAAGGGCCTTCGGTATATCGGACGGGCATAGGCCGGAGTCGCCGTCGACAGGCACCGGGTTGTCGACGGTCACGGAAACAAGGTTTTCAAGGTTACAGGATAAGCTTGAGGTCAGGGCAGCTTGGGCACGTGTGGGGGAGCTCCCGGTATCGTTGGAGGACTAAGCTATCCGCACATGGTTGCGGCACTAGGTGGTTTGCTAGGTCGGCGGCGTGTCGTATCCGTCGGGTGTGATTCGTCGTGGATGCGGAGAAGCCCATGCAGAACCCCAGCACAACTCATCCTCTAGGAAGACCGGTGTTCTCGGATTGATTGAACCAGGAGTGTCAATTGAGGGGCGGGGGCTGGTATAACGGCTGGCTAATGGGCGGTTCATGCACAGAACGTGTAGTGCTCGGTGCCAGTATGATCCTCCATGATCGTCCCATGTCTGTCGCTCGGTTTCCATATCCGACCTGCCGTAGATCACAGTTCACGGCTCACAGTTCACAGCTCATAGCTCACAACTCATAGCTCTTCCTTGGATGCACGCGCGTGTCGGTTCTTGCGAACTCCCTCAATCGTGGCCCTGAGGTGCTCGAATCCGGGAGCATCCTCCCCGAGTCCCCAGGCGAACACTCCTCCCACGTTGAGCTGCGGAACAAGATCCTCCATCTTGTGCCGGATGCTCTCCACCGTGTCGAACGTCCACCACCGCCACTCCCGAGAATCCCAGTAATAGTAACTGCCCTCGTCGTCGTAGCTGCCTTCGTCTTGCGCACGTGCGAAGGATTCAGCCACGTCTTCGGGAGTCTTGTCATGCCAGCTAAAGCCGCCCGTCTTGCCCATGTCCGCCCCTGTTTCCGGGTCCTCGAGCAATTGGGTGGGACAGCCCCGTGGGTCGTCGGCGTCGCATTGCTGGGTCATGAACCACTTGACGTAGTATCCAAGGCCGAGGTTGACCTGGTGGCGTGGAGCGCCGCGATTGATATATCGCTGGATGGCATCCCGCGAGTCGCCGACGCCGCTGTGATGCTTGGTGATGGTGTCGCGGCGGTTCATGAGATCGTACGTCATTATGTTGAGGAAGTCAGCCTGCTTGACGATGCGAGGTACAGTCGACGGAGTGAAAGATATCAAGTCAATCTCCTTGCCAGGCACGGCGATGGAGAGTAGCTTGCCCTGACTCAAGGCAGCGCGGAGCTCCTCGATGAGCGAGACGAAGGCCTCAATCTCCCACTCACGTTTGGAATTGGGAATCAGTTTGTAATCATCACGGTTTCCCCTGAGACCATTGTCAGCCCGCTTTTCAAAATGTCATGGCTTGACAAGGGATGAGAGGCCTCGTACCCTGGATACTCCCAGTCGACGTCGACACCATCCGCTCCAACGGTCTCAACCATTGCAGCGACCTGCTTCGCCCAACGTCTTCTCGAAGCCATGGTTTTCGCGGCCGCCTCGAAGCCCTCATTGTCTCCCCATCCTCCAATGGCGACCAAGACCTTAGTTCCCGGAACAAACTTTGAGCGGACCTCTTCCACTGTTGTAAACAGAGGGAACTCGGAGGGAGTCTCGTCAACGTTGAAAGTCTCAGACCGCATGAAAGCAAGGATGACGTGGGTAATGTCTGCAACGGCATCTTTGGCGGGGACGACATTGTGTTGCCTGCATTCTGCTTGTTAGTTTCAGTTCGTTCTTTGGTGTTAAACGTGAGAGAGAAAGACGAGAACGAGGGGAGTTGGATCTACCCGGTAAGGTACATGATGCACCGAAGTGGTTCCATTTCGGAGGCAACCGCCATCATGGCCGATAGGGCGCAAGTCCCGATACTGTAGATAGCCGAGATTCGCATTGGGAGGTGAAGATGTGATGAGATATGTTGTTGTGGAATGCGAGGTTGGTGATGTTTCACTAGATTTATCTATGACCGTTGCTCCGTGAGATAAACACTGTATGCACTGTGTATTGGTTGCGCGACGACGATTGGTTTATATCAATGTGGAAAACAGGATAGTTAAATATATCCTAAAACGTTACTTTCCGGGGCTTGGGAGACGGCACAGCCTTCAGAGACTGGGGTTTTATTGATGTCTGCGTTGTGTCTAACAATTCATTTGCAATGTTGACAGATGAGTTCTACACCGTGACTAAGAATACGGCCGTACGAGTGATTACCCTTACCATTTTAGAGAGTAGAACTTAGCAAACATCCTCGCTAATCTTCAGGAAACAGGGAAAATAGCAGAATGCGTTGAGAAATCCCCTTGCTAAGGTCACTTCGTTCTAGACAAAAAGTTCGGCGAGCACTATTCCTTGAGGACGAAGTATAGGGTAGGTGGATTTCCCACAGTGTACTTATGGAATAGCACTGACCGCGTTCGCACAGTGTCAATCGTCCGAGCTTCATTTTTTCCCATGATGGAAGAAAACAACCGTTGTTGGTCTCTTCAGCAACCCGCACCTCCAAGGCCTTGGACGTAAACGAAACGAAAGGCAGCACCCGTCCCCTCAGAGTCTGCTACGCTTTCTATGGGCTAATTGAACGCTCTTTCCCCTATTTTCACCAGCTACTCGTTGTCGCATTCACTTTCTTTCTCTCCCACCGCCGATCTCGCAAACTCCGATCCCAAAACACCATGTTCGAAAACACTTGCACGCTTCCGCTCCAGGCGGATGTTTTCACCACCGCCCTCCACCCGTCCGAGCCCGTGCTCACGGTTGGCCTGTCCAATGGCCATGTTCAGTCGTTCCGATTGCCGCCTGGCACCTCGTCCGACGAGAGCGCCGACGGCGACACCAGTGTGTTGAGCGATGGCAAGGGCATGATCGATACCATCTGGCAGACGAGGCGACACAAGGGAAGCTGCCGCTCGCTGGTCTACGCCTATGATGGTTCAGGTGCGTCTCGCCCCAACAGCAACGTCTCTGCTGCAAGTTGCTAACCGCTAAATAGCCATGTACTCCGCCGGAACGGACTCGCTCGTCAAGCACTTCGACTCTACGACTGGCCGCGTTGTTTCTAAGCTCGCGATCCCAAGCACTACGACAATGCCCGATGCCCCGACCCTGCTTCACACCCTCAACCCCCAGAGCCTCCTGCTCGCTACCGACTCCGGTGCCCTGCACATTCTCGATCTGCGCGACGGTGCCCCGGGCAAGAAGCCTGCGCAGACGCATTTCCCCCATGCCGACTACGTCTCCTCCATCACTCCTCTGCCGCCTACCAAGGAAAGCACCAGCGGATTCCCGAAGCAGTGGGTCAGCACCGGCGGAACTACACTCGCCGTGACCGATGTTCGGAGGGGCGTGCTTGTGCGCAGTGAGGACCAGGAGGATGAGCTGCTCACCTCTTGCTTCGTTCCCGGATTGGGACCCAAAAAGAACCGCAACAACGGCGTCTTGGCTATTGGATCCGGTTCCGGCGTTCTGACATTGTGGGACAAGGGTGCATGGGACGACCAGCAGGAGAGGATCATTGTGGACGGTGATAAGAGAGGTGGCGGCGAGAGCATTGACGCCATGGCCTTGGTGCCGCAGGAGCTGGGCCTCGGCAAGAAGGTTGTATGTGGCGTTGGTGATGGCAGCCTGAGAGTTGTCGATCTGGTGCGACGGGAAGTTGATGTATCTGCCAACCTCCGACACGACCATCTGGAGAGCGTTGTTTCACTTGCGTTCGACTCGGAAAACCGACTTATTAGCGCGGGAGGCAGGACAATCAAGCTCTGGGAAGAGCTATCGGCGTTGCAGGGAGGCGACGAGGAGGACGAAGAGGACGAGGAGGACGATGATAGCGAAGAGGAGGAGCAGAGCGGCAAGCGAGCAGCTGAGAGCGATAGCGATGACGACAGCGACGACAGCGACGCCGAGAGAGTGGAGGAGATGAAGCGCCGAGCCAAGAGGCGCAAGGAGGTACAGAGCAGCAAGCTGGGGCCCATGGGAGCCCACGGAGTCATGGGATTTGAAGGTCTAGACTAAGGGGAAGGCTACCTGCGGAGGAGAAAACCCTAACGGAGGAGATACCCTGGGATGTCGGAACTCGATGGTTTCGCCAAAAAAAAAACACGATGAAAGACGATATGTGAACTAGATGGGCAATTACGGATTCGAAAAAAGCGCCATAGGACTTGATCTGGGCGATTGTATACCAAGCTTCATGGCGAAGCTATTTAGTCTAGAGATGACTAACTTAATTGCATACCGTCGATCTGTTCAATGGAGGACGTGGTTCTTCGCTTTGAACTTCATAAACCGTACTTACATCGACTGAATCTCTGCAGGTCGTGGTACTGCTTCAAGCTCAATGTTTGATTGCAGATACTATAACCTTCCGCGGCCAACTGACTTACTCAGCAACAGTGTTGGACCCGTATCTCACCTAATGATCTCGTCCAAAGATGTTTCAGAGGTTCTCTTGTCCTCTACGCCTTGACGCGTTGAGATAGTTGTGGCTGGCGAGTCTGATCGATCCATGATCGCCGATGAACTCCTCGTTGATTTAGGCGCCCGTATAAGAACGGTAGAAGGACGTGATGCGACCAGTATTCCCGGCACCGCATATCTGTCGAACAATTTGTGCTTACCGTGGTCTTACGGGCCTTGCGAAAGTACCATGCATTCGCAGCCCGTGGAACGGGAAGTTAAGATGCTTCCAACTGTTGAGTGGCCCCGTCAGCACTTCTGATAAAGGCTGGGGCCTGTAAAATGCCAATGGAAATCTCAAGGGACTCGAATTATTTGTGCCACAATTGTGTAAAACAGGCCATCGCTAGCCCGATGACGTGGATGATGTAGCCCAGTGGCTGTTGGGGAAGTGGTGATGGTGGGATATGGTGTGATTTGATATGGGGGACGGACATGTATTCCCCGGCGGGAATAATGAAATAGGAGACGGTGCTAAACACCTGGCAGGTGGATATAGCTCCAAAGGCCGTCTTCGGTTTTGGCTCGTTGGCGAAGCTGAGCGTCCATGTGCGTGTTGGTATCGCTGGGGGCAGATATCCGTTTGGTGGGGCTCATGGTGAGATCCTCATCGTAGATAATGACAACGGGTTTGGAATACACAGTCTTCGGATTAGACACCGGTCTACCCCGAAACTGGCGATGTTTAGGCTTCGCAGCATACAACGGAGTCGACATCCGGAACTCGCTGCCGCTGTAAGTCGTGGGGATACAAATATGCGGGATTCCTTTGCGCAGTCCCAGGGTCCTCGCCAGAGCGACGGCAGAGCCTCCACCAACGCTGATGACACAATCCCGACCAGTCATGCTGGCAAGAAGGTCGCCGTCCATGCGTAGTGCCGGGAAATGTTGGACGGTTGACGAGTCTAGAACGCGGACATTGAGGTTGGGAATGATGGTGAGGATTCGGGTGGTCACATCGACACGCGATGGGCTTGAGACAATGAGCGGCGTTGAGAGACCGAGGCGGCCTAACTCGGTGGGGAGACGGGTGAGGACGCCGGGGCCGAGGACGATGCGCGGCGATGATGCGCGACCGGTTGCGTTGAAGGTGAAGTTGTGGGTGCTGGCGAGGAATAAAGGCGAGATGGACGGTCGGGATGAGACTCGCCGTCGCTTGCTGAGATGTGTGCGGAGGCTGGTGCCGGTGGTGGTGCTGGTGTTGGTGTTGTCGGTGAACCGCAGTTCATTGGACTCTGAGCTGACGGCTTGCACCATTGGCTCAACGGGGCTTTTCATGACTCCTTTGAATTCTCAAATACTGGAAAGGTAGAATGACAGAGGCTTGGAAAGGAAGAGAGTGCCGAAGATATTGAAATCAGAAAGCCGGGACATGAAGGGAGGCCCGGAGTTGGAGGTCGGGATATCGGAGGCCCAGACTCGGAGGTCATGCGGATGTGGGCCTTGGTTTGTGGCGAAAGACATCAGAAGAATTCGCCACCTTTGTCGATCTTCAGGCCGAGACTTCTCGAAAGCCGGCTTTGCGGGTCTAGACACGGGCATGCGAATGAAAATGACACCATCGTGATTAATCCGTCTTACTGCAATTTACAGCTACGTCACTGGTGGCGGCCATCCACACTGGCGGTTGTCTTCCTGGAGCCGGCGCGGAGGATTGTGGACTCTCAGAGCGCTACCTCGGACGGGTGGCAACCGGAGCATTTATTGATTTTCAGGGACTTGTGGCTTGTGTGTGGCTAGTGGGCGATGCTAAATCTTCTGGGTCATTCTGTCTTGCATGTGTCTATCTCTAGGATGGCATGTTTTTCCGCGACGACGTGGTGAGTCGTCCTGGCGTGTGCCGATTCTGTGGAAGCGAGATGGGGTACCAAGGATTGCAGATGGGTAAAGGGCTATCTTGCGGCCGCTGCGGAGAGAGAAGCGAAGCTTTTGATAATTGGCCGCCCCAGGTTCTCCAGGGGAGGGGAGAGATTGAGCGAATATTGCAGCGTTGTGACCGTAGATGTATACCGGGGTAGAGATGGCCGCGAATATGTTTAGATATCGTGGGGCCCAAAGGGGAAACGACACTTTGCACCTTGGACCGAACAAGGCTACTTACTATCTATCTGGTAATTATTCACGGACATGATTCAACGTTTGCTGCCCAGCTGCCTTTCTGGTCAGCGGCGATGATCCTCATGCATGATGATCGATCATGGAGGATTGATTGATTATTCCCCGGGCAGCTTAGTTTGGCCTTCCCCCCCCTCTGCAGTCTGCAGCAAGCACCGGGAACTGACAAGCACGCTGCCTGCAACGCACTTGTAGGGATCACCCCTTGCCCTCTCACCCCTTCGTCCGATTGTGATGTGTGGTTGAGGCTGGCACGCCGGGATTTCTTATCTCTCACACACAAAATGCTGCCCTTCTTTATCCGGAGCTTGATTTTCATTTCAACGTGGCGTTACCTAATGCCTTGCCCGGTGGTTCCTGCCAGTGCGGAAGCTAGTGGCAGGTGCAACCTAAGGTAAAGGGAAGCTGCCATGCAGAGTGCCCCTTCCGCGGGAGCTGCTCATTGCTACAGTGCTGTCGATCCGGGGAAGTCGCGATGGAGGCAAGTGCTCCTGTTACTGTTGCTGGTCCGGACCTGATCTCGGCTGGCCAAGGGCAAAGGCGGAAGGTGCTAACCTATGCCACCCCATGGCCAAGTTCCATGCCAACTGTTGGCAGATGGATCATGGCTCATGTGAAATTCACTCTACTGTTCTCCTCCCACTCTCAGCCTCTTCATCCAAGGCACCATCCGGCCATCGCCGTCGACAACACCATGCACAGCGTTTTTCGGCCTAGAAACATCAATCGCGAAATGGGGCACCGTCCGACCATCGGAGTCTCGTGTTAGCCAGGCTGCTACACTGGTCCGGTTTGCGCTCAGTCGTCGTGATTGCCAGCGATATCAGCATCAAAGGGAAATGAAATCTCGAGGCATCGTCAAGCCCGATGCCCGTCGGCGCCCATCCCTCCTCGCAGTCCAAGTTTGCATCACGCCGTTGTCCGACGACTCCTAGCCTTTATCAGAGATATCGCGACCGGATACGGCCGGTGCCCGACGACACACAAAACCGTTCTCGCTGTCAGTGTGTCTTTTGTGCTACCCCACGAGCGAGTCGCATGTCGGCGTTGGAGCAGTGGCCGCCAACAGCGACGTGCGCCTGGGAGGCATATCTTGAGCCAAGGAACCGTCGACGGCCACGAGCGCCTCCAAGATAAACAGAAGCAACTTGGATGGACCGTCGGTGTCGACGAACCATGGGGTCGACGCCACAATCTCCGCCCCATCCGCACGCTTCACGATCTAGTGCGGCCCTTGTTCCGTCGTCTCACAGCTGTAAGTCGACTCGGCCGGGTGGTGGCCTACCTTGGTCTCTTACTCGCCTAAGGGCTTGCTTCTTCACGTGCGGCTCGCTATGCTTCGGGGCCGGTATGTAGGAATGTTTCTCCCCGATCACCAACACCACTATGTTCAACGCTAGCGAAGCATCTGCATCGGTGGTGGCGGCTTGCGATGGTGAACGGCGCCCTCCTTGAGCCAGCCGGCAGCCTCACATCGACCTAATTGGCGATGAGCAGCGACGACACATGCACCCAGGAAAAAAAATCCTTCCCCCACGCGGACCGCTCCTCGACCCCAGCTTTGATAACGGGGAGCTTGCTTACGGGATCGGAACCACAAGACAGAGAGGCAGAGGCCTAGCGAGACGTCGTCCGGGAGCGCCCAGAGTCCGGCCTCGTTCGTCTAGCCTTGTCCAGCCTGGAAGACTTGCAGGCTTCGCCTGAGCCTGGGATTGCCCAGCGCGCGCCCAGTCATTCGATGTCAATCCCAGAACGATCGTAGACCCTCCACCACGGCCCAAGACCCGCAACACCCACTTGCTGCTTGCATCCTGGCCACTCACCTTGCTCTTTGCAGCTGGATAATCGCTGATAAGCTATCTCTCCGGCTTCGAACCAGACCATCAGCGCAGAACTATCAGCGTTAGAGCTGGCCGCCGGCGCCAATACCACGCGACACGGCCCCGTCCGATGCGATCGTCGCTCAGAGACCCGTTGCAACGCTCAATTGTGAATTTATACTTTAGCTGGTCCATGTCCAGCCATCTGTGAACCCAATTCGAGAGCGTCTTCACTACAAACCAGATCCTTTTGACAGCTTCACCAGATTGACGCGCCCAAAACGGTTACATCGCCACCTACCCTGGTCGTCCCCAGCTCTCTTCGTGACGCAATCCCTCAGACCACTCCCACTTCCACTTCGACCACAGCAATGGATGAAGATCAGGGCCCCAGATCCATTGTGCCAGAGGAAGCTCCCTCCAGGACCTTTTCCCAGCGCATCACTGCCATCAGGAAGGCCTTTACTACTCGCGATGGTCTCATTGGCGACTACGACTATGCCTTCCTCTTCCGCCCAAACCTTCCCTTCATGACGAAGTCCAACCGGGCCAGCCCCTTCTTTGGCCTCAACGACAAAATGCCTGTTTTCCTCGGCCTGCTTTTGGGATTCCAACATGCTCTGGCCATGCTGGCCGGTATCATCACACCTCCCATGATCATTAGCAGCGCCGCCAACCTGGAAGCCGATCAGCAGCAGTATCTTGTATCAACCGCCCTCATCGTCTCGGGCATCTTCTCCTCTATCCAAATCACTCGTTTTAGAATCTGGGGCACCAAGTAGGTTTCCCGCCATCAATTGCTCAACCAAGCGCATTTCACTGACACTACAATCAGGTACTACATTGGAACCGGTCTTCTTTCCGTCGTTGGTATCTCCTTCAGCGTCATCCCCATTGCTCAGGGCGCCTTTACTCAGATGTACGCCAACGGCTATTGTCCCTCGACCGACGACGGCACTCCTCTGCCTTGCCCCAAGGGCTACGGCGCCATCATTGGAACGGCTGCAGTCTGTTCACTCTTTGAGATCCTCATCTCGTTTGTGCCCGCCAGGATCCTGCTTCGCCTGCTGCCACCGATTGTCACCGGCCCTACCGTCATGCTCATCGGCGTCAAGCTCATCAAGTCGGGATTCCAGAACTGGATGGGCGGCAGCGGAAACTGCGCGTATACCACCGAAGGCCTCTTCGCCCTGTGCCCCACCATCAACGCTCCTCATCCTCTCCCTTGGGGCTCCGCAGAGTTCCTCGGTCTTGGCTTCTCTGTCTTCATCACCATCATTCTCTGTGAGCGCTTTGGCTCTCCCATCATGAAGTCCACCTCGGTCGTCATTGGCCTCTTGACGGGTTGCATTATCGCCGCCGCTTGTGGCTACTTCGACAAGTCCGGCATCACCTCGGCCCCCGTTGCCTCCTTCGCCTGGGTCCACACCTTCCCGTTGACCGTCTATGGCCCCCTTGTCTTGCCCCTGATCGCAGTTTTCATGATTCTCGCTACTGAAGCCATCGGCGATATCACGGCTACCTGCGATGTCTCGCGCCTCGAGGTCACCGGAGAGATGTACGAGTCGCGAATCCAGGGCGGCATCCTGTCTGACGCCCTCGCGGGATGCTTTGGTGCTCTTATGACCATGACTCCTGGTAGTGTTTTTGCTCAGAACAACGGTGTCATCGTCCTGACGCGTTGCGCCAACCGCACGGCCGGTCTCGCCTGTGCCATGTTCCTCCTCATCATGGGAATCTTTACCAAGTTTGCCGCCGCCCTCATCGCCATCCCCTCAGCCGTCCTCGGAGGTATGACCACTTTCCTCTTCACCGCCGTCGCCGTCTCCGGCTTGTCCATCATTACCCGTGGCGTTCCCTTCACTCGTCGTAATCGCTTCATCCTCACGGCTGGCCTTGCGCTTGGTTATGGTGCCACTCTCGTCCCCGAATACTTCGACAATGTCTTCACCTACAAGGGCGATAACCGCTCCCTCCAGGGCTTCTTCGACGCCATCGTTCTCGTTATGGAGACTGGCTTCGCCGTCACCGCCTTTGTCTGCATGGCTCTCAACCTGACGCTCCCCGAGGAGCTGGAGGATGACATTGACGCCGGCCGCTCCGAGACCAACGTCGTCCTCAACGACACGGCCCACGATCTGCCTGCCGCCGGGTCCAGCAGGGAGCACAGCATCGAGCAGAAGCAGCAGAAGCAGCAGAAGCAGGGCTAGACTGCAACGGAGATGGGCAAAATATGGAGTTTTCATGGTTTATCGTTTGATGAATGAAGGCGTTTGCGGCGGGGTTGGGACGTTGATTTTCAAGACTATCGTACATACCATATCTAATGTTGGCTTGACATCAGAGACTAGTAAAAGAGCGGGTGGACGAGTGTGCGTCAACTAAATATACCCCTGATTCATGACTACCTGATAATGACTTTTCCCCATCGTGTCATCCAAACCCAACCGAACGCCAACCCGCGGCAACCTAGCAGTGGTTTGCGCCTCATGTCTTCGCCTCGTAACATCTAATACTGCCTCGTGGTATATATCTTGGTTCACTGCTTTATTCGTTCCTCGTCATCAGCCCATTCACAACCTGCTGCTGCGCCCCGTATCTCGTCTGGTGGTAGGCATTTATCTGCCTCCTATAGTTCTCTTGTACGCGACCCCACAGCCCGCGATGGCCAGCGTTCAGGCAGTCCGTCAGCTCGCCCTGGGTACGGACCCTGCACCGGCACTGGTTTGGCGTGCCGCCGAACTTGGCTCTGGCGTTGGGCTCCGGGAACATGATGCTCAGGCGCTTGACCTTGTCCCACGTCACGGCGCTGGTTGTCGACGCCGGGTTGTTGAGTGCGAGACGCGCGAGGTTCCAGTCCACCTCGCCGCCTGTCAACGAGGTGGAGTCGTACCGCCGGGCAGCGAGGTTGGCGTCCCCGTCGGACTTCTCGATGGAGACAATGGGGCACATGGTTCCCTCTCTCCCGGACCGTCGGCAGTTGCAGCGGTCGGGGTTCACGGACGTCTCCTCGTCGATTTGGATCGTGACGAATGATGACTTGCCGTCTTGCGGGTTTTGCGTGAAGAGCACGAGCATGGGTTTCGGCGGACGTCGGTGCAGGAGGCCCGTCGTATTGGTGCCCGTCGAGATGGTTGTGCTGAGCGCATCGCTGCCAGATGAGTTGCTGGTGGTGGAGACGGCAGACGTTGAGACTGCACTGGAAACACTGAATGAACGACCAGATGTGCGTCCGTTGGTAGTGTTCGACACAGTGGTGGCCAAGGTGCTGCTCCGGCGTGACGATGGTGGCGCGCCAACAGGCCTACGAACCGGCGACTGCTGTTGGTTTCCTACATAATACCCTTGTCTCTCTGGCGGCGTCGATCCCAAGTGAGTTGGCGACGCTTGCTGTGGCCACGGCGTGGGAAACATGCCTGGACTTGGCGACTGCCGTTGCGGAATCGTCTGTAGGCCGGGTTGGCGGCCCGGCGGACTTGACGATAGACGGTCTGCGGACCTTCTAAAAGGATTTGGTGATGCTGTTAATCCATCGCGGCTGAAGAGTGGTGAGGTTGGGGCGGCACCAAAGTTGGATGTTGTCATTGAGCCTGTCCGTGAAGGAGTAGGAAGTTGTGTCGCATCAGCCGCGGCGTCGCTGCTAGTGACTAGAGACCCGTCGACCTCCTTTGGAACCCAGAGCTGTATACATGCTCTCTCAACTAGGGGTTCCTTGCGGCCGACGACGACAAAGCTGACCATGACGTTATATTGCGTGTAGGCATCCCAAGGCTTGAAGCCGGTGATACACTGTTGGAATTTGAGCATGTGGCTCATTTTGGTAAACGAGATTCTTGCGATCCTCTCGTCCCGCCTGAGAATTATCTCTTGCACCATGCCAGCGCTGTTTGGCATGGCGTACTGGGGGTTGATGATGACGGACGTGATATCAAAGTCGATAACCTCGGCTGTAGCAATGTCAGTCAGGAGTAAAAGGGAGATGGTTAGAGACATACTTTGTCGTCTTGGCCGCCCTGATGCCGTCTGCTCGGTCCCTGTTATCATGATCCGAAACCTCCGGCCATCTGATCCCATGCGCCTGAGAAGCTTGGCCTTCTGCTCGACGCTTGCGGCAGGGCTCTGTAGCGGTCTATATTAGGTCAGCTTCAGGTTTACCAGAATGACTTGCATTTCGTGAAGGAGCACCGTACACTTCGAGGAGCTGCTCCATCATCTCATCTCCCGTCACCACTGGTACCAGCGGCGTTGGTTCTCTATCCGGCCAGATTGAGAACATATCTCGCCTCATCATCGGTGTTATTAGCTGCGGCTTGACGAGTTCTTGCCCAAATCGCGTGCATTCGGACGACAGGTTCTGAAATAGTTAGCAAACTTGCAGTAGCTTTCGCTTTGGGGTGGGCTCACATCTTCTAGCTGGCGCAGATAAGAAGGCCAATGTGATTCTTGGCCGGTGTTTTGAAGTGGAGGTGATTCTTGGATCCTTCTGAAAAGCCAGACGCACTTCAAAAGGTTGACGTATTGGTGGACCGGGGGGATGCGTTCCGCGACGACGAGACCGCTTTGAAAGTTGATGGTTGCCCTGTCGAAATTCAAGATGAAGGCATCCGACATTTCCTCCAAGGCGAAGTCGGCATCCGTACGGTATTCAGGCCGGTCCGTAAGAGCCGCAAAGCGAAACTGTTCCGCAACGTCAATTGGAACATCGAGGAAAATAATATTTCGCCGGGCCTGCTGGTTAAGCGCCGTGTCGAGGTCAGGGACCAATACGCCCATGATGCGATAGATATCATGGTGAACGGCGGTGATCCTTTCGGCAAGGTCGTGGTGCATCAAATGGATGTCCTGCCGGACTCTGCAGAGGAGGTCACTGTGGGAGTCAGTTTTAGTCCAGGTTGTATGTCGATCAGATAGCCTTACATCTCGAAGGGCTTCAATACTTGAAGAACCTTAGAATTGTGCAGAGAAATCCGCTGACGGAGCTGATCGGCGTTGGGTTGAACAAGCACGTTCCATTCAATATTGCGCAACGGATTGCTCCCGACTCGGTATCGCTCATTCGATCTGATCAATTCATGGCATTCTTGAAGCGTCCTATGGTAATCGCCAATAATCTGGTTTAGCGACGTCCGGTCCCATCGCGCCACAGCATTGTAGGCGCCCTGTCTTTGCAGTGACGAGGTGGCCTGGGTGACGACGCTCGTGAGAATGTCTAGATTTTTGGCGAGGTCCCTGACATCTCTACCAAACTCTTCGTATTGTCTCGCTAAACTAAGTTTAGCATGTAGTTCAAGTTACATAGAAGATAGTCCCAAAGGAGCAGGAGACATCTGAAGGATTGGTGGACGGCCCGGGGATGGTGGTTTGTGCTGGAAGCCTAACGAAGGGGATTCCGCCCGGTGAGCCTCATGAGCCCCCAAGCGGAAGCTGTGGATAACGAGGTGCGGGCAGTAGGCACTCACTTGCATTGAGATCGTCGGACCAGCCATAGCGGTAGATGTCCCAGGCCAACCGTCCAAAGTTGATAATATCTCCAGGCTGTATCAAGCCTGCCATCAGGAGCTGCCCCCGGCTGTTGAAGAGGTGAACTCAAGAGACACGTAGAGGAATAATGGTAACCAGAGATTCAACTGTGAGATTGCAGATGATGAGGGATTACAAAGAAGAGATGGAGAGTGACATGCAGGGGACCCCTCGTAGGGGCGGCTATGTTCATAAGAGGTCCCAGCTAACTAGGCTGCAGGCTGATGGTGGCACAAAACACAGAAACGAGAGCGGTGGACAAGGTGTGTTAAGAGGACGAGGAGGGGGGCATTGCTTCAGCACTCGGTCTGGATCTCTTTGAGTGATAGGAGTGATAGGAGGGAAAGTGAGGCTGGCCGAGCTGAGGCGTGTTCGTGTGCGTGTTTGTGTGTGGGTGACAAGACCTGGCTGAGACAAGCCCAAACGGAGAGGGTTCGGTCCTAGAACTCCACGGCAGGGAGTCTAGGACACGCAGATGGACACGCAGCCGGACAGGACGGGAGGGACCACGGGGTGCCACCTTTGGGGGCTTGCAAGCCAGCCGGTGGATGGCTCTCGGGAACGGGACGACATATTGCCAATCCGGGATAGCTGAGCGAGCTATGCTGAAGGAGGTGACAGATTAAACGGGTCAGTATGCGTTAGAGTTTCGTCCAATTTCTCTTCCGGCACAGTTAACCGCCCTGGGCGTCTGGAGCTATCAGGCTCAATGCAAGGGGTAAATCATTCCTTATCAGGAGAAGGGCATCGGTTGATAATGGCTCGTCGTCATCTCCGTCCAGGTCAAGCCGCCAAGACCAGGCTCGACCCGCTTCCCCGCGTTGGGTTATTTTGTCCACCAGAGGTCATTCAGCTCGGCTTGGCTCTCCCATGTGTTGGGGGCTGTGCTGACGCAAGGGGTTCGGATTGGCCCCGGGTGCGCACCGGCAACGCTAGAAACGCCAGAAACGCCATCATTGCTGGCCAATTCTGATATGGTCGGGCGTCTTGGTGAGGGCGCGAGGCAGACAGCCCGATAAGGCTGGGCGAAGTCTGCCTGTGTGAGGAATCTGCCTGCCTGAGACTCGGTCTTCGGTCTCGAGGACAGGCAGGCATGGACGCCAAGGTGTATTGTCACAGTCACACGATGAGAACGAGGCTGCTGTGACGCCTCCTCTTTGACGCACAACCCAGACCTTTCTGGGACATGGCTGTTCGCCCGGCTGCGGTGCGTGTTGCGAAGGGCTTGCAACAATTTAACACAGCCGAGATGCGTTACTTAACGCCTGGCGCCCCGGGCTCCTGTATCTCCTGTGCCGCCTCGTCTTTGCTCCTTGCCCAGCTCAATCTTCTTCCCATTGTGACCGACTCCTATTCAGTGTCAGTCCCCGGCCACCGCCGGCTCGAAATCCGGAACAATGGATGACTTTCCAACGAGTGTTAGCGGCTTTCACTCTGCGCCCCCGGCGCGTGACGATGTGTCCATGAGTACTGAAGGAGACCTGCCTCCACCAGAGAACCCCCATGAGATCGTCACGGTTGCGCCCAAGGAGCGATTTCGACTGGGCTACTTTGACGTCATGTGCCTGGTGATAAACCGGATGATTGGTAAGTCACGGCGGAGAGCAGGCGTGGAATTTCTCTGGTCTTGGTGATGTGGAAGGGAGGAGAAGGAGGTTGACGTCGAATTGAGGTTGCATTTATGGTTGGGTCGTGCTTAAAACGATCTTCGGAAACCACCCAAGTGGGGATGGTTTTATCGAGAAAGGAACCACATCCCAGGCTCGTACCTGCCCGATCCAGATCCATCGATTCTACGCCGTTTCTATTAGTCAATATCCTCCGGGAATTCATCTTCACTGATTTGGGAGACTTGAGATGAATTCCTGGTTTATGTTGAACTATTTACGCAGAAGTCTTGCGTGAATGGAACAAAGATATACAGTCGTGGATGTGGTTGTTGGAAGATACCTACATCGATTGGTTGCTTAACACCAAAAAGAATGTCATTCAGAACAAATTCACTAATACGCCAAACTCCTAGGAACTGGCATCTTCAACTCGCCCCAGCGTGTCATGCAGGGCACCCACTCCACCGGCGCCTCTCTGCTCCTCTGGTTTGCGGGCATTGTCTACTGCCTCTCCGGAATGCACGTCTACATTGAGTATGGCCTCAACATCCCGCGCTACATCATCCACGGCGTCGAGCAGAGCATCCCCCGTAGCGGCGGTGACCTCAACTACCTCCAGTACGTCTACCGCAAGCCCGCCTACCGCAAGGACACCGTCCTGCTTAGCACCTGTCTCTTCGGCATCGCCTTCATCGCCCTGGGCAACATGGCCGGCAACTCCATCAGCTTCGCCACCCGTGTTCTCCGCGCCGCGGGGAACGATGACCCAAGCAACGGCGCTGTCCGGGGTATCGCCATTGCGGTCGCGACTTTCACCTGCTTCATCCATACCTTCTCTCGTCGGGGTGGCATCTTCCTCAACAACGTCCTGGCCATTATCAAGGTCATGATTCTCCTACTCATCATCGTCACCGCAATCATAGTGGGAGCCGGCGGCCTGAAGAAGACGGATAATGAAATCACTGAAAACACCAGCACGAAGAATGCATTCGCTGACGCCTCCACCGACGCCAACGGATACGCCCAAGCTTTCCTTGCCATCATATTTACCTTTTCGGGCTTTGAGCAGCCCAACTATGTCCTGGGCGAAATCAGCCGTCCTCGGAGGAAGCACCCCATTGCCACGATCCTCGGTGTTTCTACCGTGGTTCTGTTATACATGGCTGTTAACATCTCATATGTAAGCTTTGCATTTCGAGCTTTGTGTCAAGTCATCATCGCTAACAGGGCTATAGATGGTTGTTGTTCCCAAGGACGAACAAATCTCTTACGAAGGCGGCGTGGCTCAACGCTTCTTCGAGTTGACTCTTGGCTCTATTTCCGACGACAAGACAGGCATCCGGATCTTCAACGCCTTCCTGGCCATTGCAAGTCTAGGCAACATCATCGTGATGACCTATACTGCAGCCCGCGTCAAGCAGGAAATTGCCAAGGAGGGCATCATCCCTTATGCCAAGTTCTTCGCCCAGGACACAGACATGTCCCTCGGTCGCGTGCTAAGCTGGTTCCAAAAGAAGGGCTGGTTCAGTTCCCTCCTTCGCATGCGCTGGTTCTCTCCCGAGGAGCACTCTGAGAGGACGCCAGTGGGCGCCTTCGTCTTACACCTGGCCTCATGCCTCGTCCTTGTCTTTGCCACTTGGGGAATGACTCCCGACAACGCCTACTGGCTCCTGACAAGTTTGAGTGCCTACGTCATCAATGCCTTCTTCGGCACATTCCTGGGCCTCGGGATTCTGATCCTGCGCTTCAGAGGACCGCCGGTTACGCCGGAAGTCGACAACGCCCATAGCCAGTCCGCGGCTCCGTTGACCTGGCGTGAGATGACGGGAAAGCACATCAGCCCGGCCCTCAGCATCACCTGCGCTACCATCTACACGATCGGTGGCTTGTGGCCTGTCGTCAACACCTGGATCAAGCCGACCAGCGACATCACGCAGACGATCAAATGGTGGCTCGTGCCGGTTATCTCGTGGGCCGTCATCGGCAGCGGTATCGTCTGGTTCCTTGGCTTCGTGGGCGTCGCGTGGCGGACCTACCGAAACCACCACAAGGTCTTCGTTGTTGAGAAGCAGCCGCATTTCGAGAATGCCGACGGCTTCGCCTCGTCGGACGATAAGGAAGGTCGCGGGAGCGGTGGCCTTGTGCTTGTCCACGAGACGGTGTATCTGAGCTGGGTCGGCAAGGAGACTCTAAGACAAAGAAGACCGGAGCAGATGGTGTTTGATGACGGCATGGATGAGCAGCCGGCGCAAGCGATGGATTCTTACGCGGGAACGGACTTCGACGGATTCTTTCAAGGGCAAACGCAGCAGCAACAACAATTCCAGCAACAACACCAGCAGGACCAATACCCTCAGCACCAACAACATCATCAACAACAACAATATCAGCAGCAGCAGCAGCAACAACAATACCAACAAGACCAGAACATGGGATATGGCACGGGATACAGGCCTTCGGAATTAAATTAACGGGACAGATGATATGATACCACTTGCGAAATAGTTTAGTAAATTGAACTTGGGTTACCATGGATAGACATAAACGGGCTGATTCACGTCCTGCCTACTACTAAACCCGTTCTGTATCAGACAAAGCGGGATGAGCCTCCCCTACGAGTTGGAATTCCAATCTTGGCGTAGTTGCTACTCTACAGAGCCAGAAGACACCAAACACAAAGAGCTGAAATTCAC
The DNA here is from genome assembly GCA_013756995.1 of Neonectria neomacrospora. Lineage (NCBI taxonomy): Eukaryota > Fungi > Ascomycota > Sordariomycetes > Hypocreales > Nectriaceae > Neonectria > Neonectria neomacrospora. The sequence continues at coordinate 31,614 of JABSTB010000287.1, forward strand.
AGTCACATTGCATCAGACGCAAATTAAATGGAGAGCAGAGAGACAAGTCTCGCAACCTGCATATTGCCTCGCCCAGCCTACATAAGCCACACTCCGTCAAGAACCCACCGAAAAACTATAAACATGAAGAAGAGAGAAAAGCGGAAGAGTGAAGAAGAACAAAAAGAGGACAAATCAGAAAGCAAGAGTGACGCCGCGCTGATCTCCAACTCGCCTTTTCGCGTTTCCCCGTGACCAGATATCCATATTCTACCTAGATACAATTCTTTCCTTCGCCCTCCCGTCTCGTCGTTTTGACAAGAGCCGTGCTGCCATTGAAGTACCAGATTATTCCTTTTCCCACGGGAGTCTCCCATATTCGCCGATAAAATAGATTGTCGTTGGGTGTTATGAGCTCAGGGAAGGCCTTGGGCTTTGCGAGCCAGGACGCGTACGTTGTCGATGAAGCCCTCGACGAGCTCTTGGTATCGATGCGGTGCGCCACTGATGGCCTTGCGGCCCTGGTCGATAGTAATTGCGGGATCTAGCTCGATCTCTAGTTCGTGTTGCTTATCCATCCTCTGAGCGCCCTGCAAACTGTTAGCATCGATGGGTTTGGAATGAGACCGGATCAAATCTCGACTTACCCCAGGGCCGGTTGATGAGTGTGTGACCTGCGTAAGATCGATCTGATAATGTCCATGCGTGTAACTCAGCCGGTCCTTGTTACGATCAGGCTGTCGTTCCACCTGGCTCGTTGAGAACTGCTCCAACTCACCCACGGAGCCATCCCAGTCCATCTCAAGGTTGACACTGATACGGCAGTCCATGGGGCACATAGGCATGTGCAAATTGATGTCCGCTACACGCGCCTTGATGATCTTGTTAAGAACATCGCCTGTCTTTTGGTCGTATGTCACCCGGACGCGCACATTTTTGCTCTTGGACCCGAGGCGCGCACGCATGCAACCAGGTAATCGGCCCTGGAGATCCGACGGGAGTTCGAAGAAGCGGTCGATCTCACGACGATGCTTGTAGAGAACTTGAACGCGGTTGTTGCCACCTGGCGCTCGGGGGTCCGTCTGTATGACCATCTGGTTTAAGAAGTCGTTGAAATACTTGTGATGCGCCTGTGAGTTGTCAGCCATAAGGTCTTTGGGGTCTTTAGGGCCTTGATGTTGGGAATTGGTTACCTCAGTCATGGCGCTCTTGAAAGCAATCCGACCATTGTCGTGGAGAACGCATTCGGAATCGAGGTATCTGTCCACTCGGTGGTTGGTGTCCTTGTCAATGAGGATCCCTAGCTTGGCCTCTATTTCAAACTGAATCTTTCGGCTCTGGATCTCTTGCATGTCTTCATTGTTAATAACATGGATGAATAAAAAGTCGGCGACAGTCTTGGACATTTCCTCATACGGCTTGACGCCAGTAATGCTTGCTTCCCATGGACCAAGGATGTCTTGGGGACCTGGCTCTGCAGGAGAAGGCTGACTATGGCTGGCCTGGTGGGATCTCGTTGTCTCGGGGGAGGCATGTCGGCTTGGGCGAGCGCTGCCTTCATGCTTGCCATTCACAGGCACATGGGCTCTTTTTTGCAAAACAAAATTGGCGTGATTCGGCATCGACTTGCCCAAGGTCCGGGCGTTTTGGGCCCAAACCGGCGGCTTAGTTCGGGGGAGGCGCTTTTTTCGCGCCATTATGGGGGAGCTGGATGACTCCGATCGACGGGTTTGGTTAGGAACGTGTCTTCCGTTGACCTCGCCGGGTGGAGGGCGAGTCTGTCTATGCTCAAGCTCTTTGGGGCTCAGGTCACGGTCTTCCAATTTTCGCTTCGCCGGGGTGACTGCGCGGTCAGAGTCAATGATCATAGCCTGGGGAGTGGGGCCGAGTCTGGTTTCTGCCTCGACAGACGGAGGGTAGTCCGAGTTGCTCTGTAGGGACGGCACGCGTGTCTTGGGACTGACGGAAGCGCTGGGTTCTCGTTCGGTGTGGGACTGAGATCGTGGGTGGATCTCAGGAGCAGGGGACTCGTAGCTGGTTGAAATACGTTTGGCAGGCGGTGGAGGCAGAGGCGGCGAGGCTTGTGCTTGTGCTTGTGCTTGCGCGACTTGAGCACCAGCGAGGGAGAGCCTCTGTTGGTAGGGGCTTGGCGGTTGAGCGTAGCTGCCCACGACCGAAGGCTGTCTCGAGGCGGCAGACAATGGCGGGCCGACAGGTGTGGGAGGTTGGGAGGGTGGGCGGCTATATTCGCTTGGGGGAGGACGCGTCGCGGCAATCGGACTACCCTGGGCATAGGGCGGCCCGTATTGATGTTGACTTTGTGCTGAGGTGGGAGTTGGGGTGGAGTGAGTTGACTGGGAGCGCTGGTGTATGTATGAATGAGAGTTGGCGGCGGAACCGATAGGTGGTGTCTGTGGGACGGGGTGCGGCCCTTGTTGCATATATGGACCCGAGGCGTGTCCTGGGGGGACGCCCTGGGGACCTTGAGAGAAGCTTTCGCGTCGCGAGGGCTGGTATTGCGCGGGAGGATATTGATGTCGCTGCACAGGGCTATTCACCTCGGGGGGAGGTTGTGACGGAGGAAAGGGGAACGCGGCGCCTACCGGGGCGGCGGAGGGAGTTGTCGCGGGTCGGTAAGGGGCGGGGCCGATGGGGGATCACACATAGGGGAACGAGCCAGCAGATTGGAGAGGCGGCGGCGCAGGACGCCCGGGATAAGGCCCAGGAGTTTGGTAAGGGGAGGGTGGTGGGTATGTGTTGGACGGGGGAGGTTGTTGATGTTGGAGCTGGTGTTGCGGTGGAGGGGCGTGCTGTTGCTGCTGCTGCTGTTGCTGCTGTTGCTGTTGTTGCTGCTGCTGCTGC